>JALJSC010000248.1:0-92929 GCA_023969325.1 Oryzias curvinotus | reverse complement strand
GTCAGAGACGAGGACAGGTGAGTTCTTCCAGGTGTTTCTGGTTCTGTTGGGTCACAGAGGTTCTCCAGTGGTCAGAGACGAGGACAGGTGAGTTTCTTCAGGTGTTCTGGTTCTGTTGGGTCACAGAGGTTCTCCAGTGGTCAGAGACAGGACAGGTGAGTTCTTTCAGGTTTTTCTGGTTCTGTTGGGTCACAGAGGTTCTCCAGTGGTCAGAGACGAGGACAGGTGAGTTCTTCAGGTGTTTGGTTCTGTGGGGTCACAGAGGTTCTCCAGTGGTCAGAGACAAGGACAGGTGAGTTTCTTCAGGTGTTTTGTTCTTTGGTCACAGAGGTTCTCCAGTGGGCAGAGACGAGGACAGGTGAGTTCTTCCAGGTGTTTGTTCTGGTTCTGTTGGGTCACAGAGGTTCTCCAGTGGTCAGAGACGAGGACAGGTGAGTTCTTTCAGGTGTTCTGGTTCTGTTGGGTCACAGAGGTTCTCCAGTGGTCAGAGACGAGGACAGGTGAGTTCTTTCAGGTGTTCTGGTTCGTTGGGTCCACAGAGGTTCTCCAGTGGTCAAGAACGAGGACAGGTGAGTTCTTTCAGGTGTTCTGGTTCTGTTGGGTCACAGAGGTTCTCCAGTGGTCAGAGACGAGGACAGGTGAGTTCTTTCAGGTGTTCTGGTTCTGTTGGGTCACAGAGGTTCTCCATGGTCAGAGACGAGGACAGGTGAGTTCTTCAGGTGTTTCTGGTTCTGTTGGGTCACAGAGGTTCCAGTGGTCAGAGACGAGGACAGGTGAGTTCTTTCAGGTGTTCTGGTTCTGTGGGTCACAGAGGTTCTCCAGTGGTCAGAGACGAGGACAGGTGAGTTCTTTCAGTGTTTCTGGTTCTGTTGGGTCACAGAGGTTCTCCAGTGGTCAGAGACGAGAGACGGTGAGTTCTTTCAGGTGTTCTGGTTCTGTTGGGTCACAGAGGTTCTCCAGTGGTCAGAGACGAGGACAGGTGAGTTCTTTCAGTGTGTCTGGTTCTGTTGGGTCACAGAGGTTCTCCAGTGGTCAGACGAGGGACAGGTGAGTTCTTTCAGGTGTTCTGGTTCTGTTGGGTCACAGAGGTTCTCCAGTGGTCAGAGACGAGGACAGGTGAGTTCTTCAGGTGTTCTGGTTCTGTTGGGTCACAGAGGTTCCCAGTGGTCAGAGACAAGGACAGGGTAGTTCTTCCAGGTGTTTTTGGTTCTTTGGGTCACAGAGGTTCTCCAGTGGTCAGAGACGAGGACAGGTGAGTTCTTTCAGGTGTTTGTTCTGGTTCGTGTGTCACAGAGGTTCCCAGTGGTCAGAGACGAGGACAGGTGAGTTCTTTCAGGTGTTTTGGTTGTCTGTGGTCACAGAGGTTCTCCAGTGGTCAAGAGACGAGGACAGGTGAGTTTTCAGCGGTGTTCTGGTTCGTTGGGTCACAGAGGTTCTCCAGTGGTCAGAGACGAGGACAGGTGAGTTCTTTCAGGTGTTCTGGTTCTGTTGGGTCACAGAGGTTCTCCAGTGGTCAGAGACGAGGACAGGTGAGTTCTTTCAGGTGTTCTGGTTCTGTTGGGTCACAGAGTTCTCCAGTGGTCAAAGACGAGGACGGGGAGTTCTTTCAGGTGTTCTGGTTTCGTTGGGTCACAGAGTTTCTCCAGTGGTCAGAGACGAGGACAGGTGAGTTCTTTCAGGTGTTCGGGTTCTGTTGGGTCACAGAGGTTCTCCAATGGTCAGAGACGAGGACAGGTGAGTTCTTTCAGGTGTTTGTCTGGTTCTGTTGGGTCACAGAGGCTCCAGTGGTCAGAGACGAGGAAGGTGAGTTCTTTCAGGTGTTGGTTTCTGGTGGTCACAGAGGTTCTCCAGTGGTCAGAGACGAGGACAGGTAGTTCTTTCAGGTGTTCTGGTTCTGTTGGGTCACAGAGGTTCTCCAGTGGTCAGAGACGAGGACAGGTGAGTTCTTCAGGTGTTCTGGTTCTGTTGGGTCACGAGGTTCTCCAGTGGTCAGAGACGAGGAACAGGTGAGTTCTTTCAGGTGTTTCTGGTTCTGTTGGGTCACAGAGGTTCTCCAGTGGTCAGAGACGAGGACAGGTGAGTTCTTTCAGGTTTTCTGGTTCTGTGGGTCACAGAGGTTCTCCAGTGGTCAGAGACGAGGAAGGTGAGTTCTTTCAGGTGTTCTGGTTCTGTTGGGTCACAGAGGTTCTCCAGTGGTCAGAGACGAGGACAGGTGAGTTCTTTCAGGTGTTCTGGTTCTGTTGGGTCACAGAGGTTCTCCAGTGGTCAGAGACGAGGACAGGTGAGTTCTTTCAGGTGTTCTGGTTCTGTTGGGTCACAGAGGTTCTCCAGTGGTCAGAGACGAGGACGAGTGAGTTCTTTCAGGTGTTCTGGTTCTGTTGGGTCACAGAGGTCTCCAGTGGTCAGAGACGAGGAACAGGTGAGTTCTTCCAGGTGTTTTATTATGGGTCTATTGGGTCACAGAGGTTTCTCTCAGTGGGCAAGACGAGGACAGGTGAGTTCTCCACGTGTTTTGTTCTGGTTCTGTTGGTTCACAGGGTTCCTCCAGTGGTCAAGAACGAGACAGGTGAGTTCTTTCATGTGTTCTTGGTTCTGTTGGGTCCAAGTTCTCCAGTGGTCAGAGACGAGGACAGGTGAGTTCTTTCAGTGTTCTGGTTCTGTGGGATCACAGAGGTTTCTCCAGTGGTCAGAGACGGGACGGTGAGTTTCTTTCAGGTGTTTCTGGTTCTGTTAGGGTCACAGAGGTTCTCCAGTGGTCAGAGGCCGACAGGACAGTGAGTTCTTTCATGTGTTCCTGTTCTATTGGGTCACAGAGGTTCTCCAGTGGGCAGAGACGAGGACAGGTGAGTTCTTCCAGGTGTTTGTTCTGGTTCTGTTGGGTCACAGAGGTTCTCCAGTGGTCAGAGACGAGGACAGGTGAGTTCTTTCAGGTGTTCTGGTTCTGTTGGGTCACAGAGGTTCTCCAGTGGTCAGAGACGAGGACAGGTGAGTTCTTCCAGGTGTTCTGGGTTCTGTTGGGTCACAGAGGTTCGTCCAGTGGTCAGAGACGAGGACAGGTGAGTTCTTTCAGGTGTTTGATCTGGTTCTGTTGGGTCACAGAGGTTCTCCAGTGGTCAGAGACGAGGACAGGTGAGTTCTTTCAGGTGTTCTGGTTCTGCTGGGTCACAGAGGTTCTCCAGTGGTCAGAGACGAGGACAGGTGAGTTCTTTCAGGTGTTCTGGTTCTGTTGGGTCACAGAGGTTCTCCAGTGGTCAGAGACGAGGACAGGTGAGTTCTGTCAGGTGTTCTGGTTCTGTTGGGTCACAGAGGTTCTCCAGTGGTCAGAGACAAGGACAGGTGAGTTCTTCAGGTGTTGTTCTGGTCTGTTGGGTCACAGAGGTTCTCCAGTGGTCAGAGACGAGGACAGGTGAGTTCTTTCAGGTGTTCTGGTTCTGTTGGGTCACAGAGGTTCTCCAGGGTCAGAGACGAGGACAGGTGAGTTCTTTCAGGTTGCGGGTTCTGTTGGGTCACAGAGGTTCTCCAGTGGTCAGAGACGAGGACAGGTGAGTTCTCAGGTGTTCTGGTTCTTTTGGGTCACAGAGGTTCTCCAGTGGTCAGAGACAGGACAGTGAGTTCTTCCAGGTGTTTTTGGTTCTTTGGGTCACAGAGGTTTCCAGTGGCAGAGACGAGGACAGGTGAGTTTTTCAGGTGTTTTCTGGTTCTGTTGGGTCACAGAGGTTCTCCAGTGGCAGAGACGAGGACAGGTGAGTTCTTCCAGGTGTTCTGGTCTGTTGGGTCACAGAGGTTCTCCAGTGGTCAGAGACGAGGACAGGTGAGTTCTTTCAGGTGTTCTGGTTCTGTTGGGTCACAGAGGTTCTCCAGTGGTCAGAGACGAGGACAGGTGAGTTTCTTCCAGGTGTTCTGGTTCTGTTGGGTCACAGAGGTTCTCCAGTGGTCAGAGACAAGGACAGGTGAGTTCTTCCAGGTTTTGTTGGTTCTTTGGTCACAGAGGTTCTCCAGGGGCAGAGACGAGGACAGTGAGTTCTTCCAGGTGTTCTGGTTCGTTGGGTCACAGAGGTTCTCCAGTGGTCAGAGACGAGGACAGGTGAGTTCTTCCAGGTGTTTCTGGTTCTGTTGGGTCACAGAGGTTCTCCAGTGGTCAGAGACGAGGACAGGTGAGTTCTTCAGGTGTTCTGTTTCTGTTGGTCACAGAGGTTCTCCAGTGGTCAGAGACGAGGACAGGTGAGTTCTTCCAGGTGTTCTGGTTCTGTTGGGTCACAGAGGTTCTCCAGTGGTCAGAGACGAGGACAGGTGAGTTCTTTCAGGTGTTCTGGTTCTGTTGGGTCACAGAGGTTCTCCAGTGGTCAGAGACGAGGACAGGTGAGTTCTTTCAGGTGTTCTGGTTCTGTTGGGTCACAGAGGTTCTCCAGTGGGCAGAGACGAGGACAGGTGAGTTCTTTCAGGTGTTCTGGTTCTGTTGGGTCACAGAGGTTCTCCAGGGTCAGAGACGAGACAGGTGAGTTCTTTCAGGTGTTCTGGTTCTGTTGGGTCACAGAGGTTCTCCAGTGGTCAGAGACGAGGACAGGTGAGTTCTTTCAGGTGTTCTGGTTCTGTTGGGTCACAGAGGTTCTCCAGTGGTCAGAGACGAGGACAGGTGAGTTCTTTCAGGTGTTTATTATAAAAGCTGAAGTTTCTACTCTGACAGTGAACAACAAACACTCCAGTAAGAAAATAAAAAACAACATGAAGAAGACCACGGTCTCCATGGAAACACTTGGGGGTTGGGTCATAGTAACAGTGGGGGCGGAGTTACTCTATCCTCAGGTGACCAAGACTAACACTTGACCACCTCTATCACATGCACTCTCACATACACACACGTGCACTCTGAGGTGGTCTGTGTTTCAGAGACGCTGGTCATGACATCAGCTGATCATGTGATCAAAGGCGGAGCCTCTGCAGATAACAGTGATCCCCCCAACCCAAGCTCCTCCCCCCACAAACCAGGTTTACCTGTAAATCTTTGCCCCTTATCGTCATAATATCGTCTTAGTGGGAGGAGTCAGAGTGAGGGGTCACAGGACATTCTCATAGCTCCTCCCCCTCGTCTGAAACGTTTTGGTCAAATAAAGATGAAGGTCGGCGTCCCATGGATCAGCTGTTCTGTCATTAACCTGGTGTGACCTAAAGTGACCCCGGGTCAGACGACTGACGGACACCTGTCGTTACTATGGAAACAAGGCTTCCCGCGCTGCAGTGAGGCCCCGCCTTCACTACGGCGCTCTGAAACACCCCCCTCCCTCTCTGCTGCAGCTCCTGTCTTTTACTCGTCTTCTTCCTCTTCCTCCTCCTCCTCTCCATCCTCCTCCTCCTCCTCTTCCGCCCCCTGCGCTGAAGAGCCAGGAGGGTTCCTGGCATAGGTGCCGCCGCCGCGGTACGCCACCATGTCCTGAAATCACAACAAGTTGTCAGTCATGGAGAAATAAAGTGGGCGGAGTCACAGCTCCGCTGGAGGTCATGGGAAACTAGAGCACTGGCCTTTCCTCCATTCACAGGGTTTCTCATAGCATGTAAATGTGGGCGTGGCCTGAGCGGCGGGACACTCACCCGGTCGTACTTTTCCCGCAGTTTCTGAGCCTTCTCCTCGTACGGCTGCTTCTCCGACTGCGACAGCTTGCTCCACATCTCCCCCAGCTTCTTAGCACAGTCCCCGATGGACAGACCCGGGTACTGCTGCTTCACGCTGGGCCGGTACTCGCTGCAGAACACGAAGAACGCCGACCTGCAGGCACGAGCAGACAGGGGTCAGAGGGCACTCAGAGGGGCGGGTCCAGTGCTGGTCCATCCATCCATCCACCAGTCTGTCCTCTATCATGCTTGATCTCTGTCAGCCTCTCATGGCTTCTGCATCCCAGTCCCAGCCGGGGGAAGGCGGGGCTAACCCTGTGAGGTCATCGGTCCATCAGGGACTCACATTTGGATGCTTTAGAATCACCAAAGAACCTTTGGGTCATGGTTCTGGACCGTGGGAAGAACCTGGAGAAAACCCAGACAGGGAGAACATGCAGACTGCACACAGACAGAACCCAGCTGGGATTTGAACCAACGTTCCCACTGTGAGGTGAGAGTGCTGACCACTACCCCACCGTGCAGCCTGCTCATACAGTACTGATGTGGAGCTGAAGGCCCGCTTTTGCAGAACTACATTCAGCATTTTGGGGGGCGTCTGCCACTGGGAGGTCACAGGTTCAAAGCCGACTGAACACTCACACCAGCACAGAACCAAAGCCACAAAGCAGTCCTGAGGAACCTACGGGGGCCTCTTGGGGGCGTTGGGGTCTTTCCTCTTGCGGCCCCTCTTGCCGAAACCCTTGGGGGGGACGTAGTCCCTCATCTCGCGGTTGTAGCGGACCTTGTCGGCCTTGGCCATGTCCTCAAAGCATTTCTTATCGCTGGGAGACAGAGCCTGGATCAGAGGGGGAGACCATCATCAAAACATGGAAACCTTTATTTTGAAAGGCATGGTCAGCTTTATTTTGAAAGAGTGAGGTGACTTTTGTTAACACAGAGATGGCACAGACTGGTTCTGTAGATATGACTCAGAACAGCAGTCTTTATGAAACCTGTATTTTCACAATAAAATGTTCAGAGGTGCAGGACCTTTTACTGTGGTGACCTTCAAAATAAAGTTCCTGCGATGTGTGCTGTAGAAAAAACAGAAAGTAAACAAACCTGCTCATTGGATTTATTCATTAACCCCCCCAACACACATTTTTTCTATTTCATCTGTTTATTATTCAAAATGTTTTATTGTGAAAGGTCTTTATAGGAAGCCAGAGGCAAACTTCCACCACAGATGGATCCTCCAGAGTTTCTGGATCAGAACTGAACCGACTGGACCTCCTCGTTTCCGTTTAGCCTGATTGCAGCAGGAAGTGACCTTGTTATGGTGATGTCATCTAAGGCGGAGCTTCTTGTTCTGTCTGAAACTCTCTTTACATGGACCCGTGAAATATGGGAACCCGGGTCAAAGGTAGAATCGATGCTGAGGATTCAGACACTCTTCTGGAAGAACCGGACCAGTGTTCAGACGGGACTCAACCCGACTCACCGGGTCAGGATGGTAAATGGTAAATGGCGTATACTTATATAGCTCTTTCTACCTTCTTACGAAGCCCCAAAGCGCTTTACAGTCACAGTCCCATTCACCCATGCACACACACATTCACACACACATTCAACACACACATGCACACACACATTCACACACACATGCACACACACATTCACACACACATGCACACACACACATTCACACACACATGCACACACACACATTCACACACATTCACACACCACATGCACAACTGAGGTGGCTCTGCTGCCAAACACAGGCACAAACCTCCCACCAGAGGCAAGGTGAGGTTCAGTGTCTTGCCAAAGGGACACTTCGAACATGGGCGTGCAAGGTGGGAATCAAAACCTGCAATCTTACGACCATGAGTCAACTTGCCCTACCGCTGCACCACGGCCGCCCAAAGGATGACCATCAGGATGACCATCAGAGCTGTGAGGCCACACCCACCTTCCACCGCTCAGGAGCACTTCTTGGAGAACTCTGCGAAGTTCACCGACTGCTCCGGGTTCTTCTTCGGTGCTCCTCCCGACACGTCTGCACGAAGAAGGCGTACGCCGACGTCTTCCCCTTCGGCTTGTTCACGTCTTTGCGCATCATCCTGGAGACCTGGAACCACCAGAGAAGGAGGATCAGCTGGAGTCCTGGGCCAGAATCTGGTCCTGGTTCTTTGCCGACCTGAACCAGGAGACCAGGACAGGAGGAAAGGCAGACCATAGAACTGATAGGTGTTATTCTATCATTATCATAGACCAGGGGTGGACAAACTGCGGCCCGCGGGCTGCATCCGGCTCACCTCCATGTTTACTCTGGCCCTCTGAACAATATCAGAGACCCATGTTTATTTGTTTTTCTCTGTCAAACAGAGCAGAAGACAGTCTTTCCTTCCTACTTTCCCGGTTTAGCTCATTATTTCTGAGCCATCATGCTGCTTTTTTAAACAGCACATCCTGTTCTGTGCTCTGATTGGCTGGAGAGCTTGTCAGTCATTCTCAGTCTGTGCTGGTTTCTCCTGTACAGAAACATGGAGTTCTTCACATCAGAAATCTGTGATCAGATCTTTGTTTTCATTCTAAGACCCTAATTTCTATGAAGGTTTGAGGATTTAAACCAGAGAAAAGGTGAAAATGTTCATGTCTGTGTGAGAAAAGTGGATTTAGTCAGTGAAGAGTTTAACTGTCATAAACGTCTGTAAATAATCAGACTCACAGATCAGTTATTTTAGAGCAGAACTCCTGTAATAAATGAGGAACTCTGTTCTGGTGAGAAGGTAACACAGATATATGATGATCTGCATCAGAAGACAGAAATGTGCTTTTTCATTATTACTGGATGACAAACAGACGTGGAGGACACAGAACAGCTGATCAAACTGAGACGTGATGAACTCAAAATCTGTGGAATTATGACAGGAGAGGATCCACTGTTTATTGTTATTTTAAATAAATCATTAAAAATCATAGTGTTGTTTGGTCATTGCTTTATTTCATAAATAATGTTATCTATTTTATTAAAAGGATCATGAATGAATGAAACTTTATTCAAAGCACTTTACAACTCCTTGAAGGAACCAAAGGACTTCACAATAAAATATAGATCTAAAATAGAAACAAAAGTTCTAAACTAAAAACTCTAGAATATTCTGTTTTAGAATATAATTTTAATCCAAATGTTTTCATCTACATCCATGTTCTATCATTCTCACTCCACCATCTGCTCCTGGTCCTTCTATCTATTTTAGAACCCAACGTGGCCCCCCAGCTAGAATAACTGCCCCCCTCTGTCATATAGATTTGATCATATTGGTATCTGTTCAGAAGTGGGTTTTGGTTCTGAGATCCAACAGCTGCAGGTGTGAGAAGGTAAAGGCAGGTGTGTTTGCTCCGCCTTCTCCCTTTAAGCCCCGCCCCCTTTTGAGCCCAGCAGACACCTGCATCAATGCAGGCCGGTTCTGACTCGAACAAAGACCAAAGAGATCCGCCTCTCCGCTGTTAACCGGGAGTGTCTGTAGATCCTCCGGGCCCCGGTTCCTCAGCGAAGAGAGCAGACTTTCTCCGCGGGTCTGCGGTGGACGGGTCCGGTCAGAGCCGCAGCCGGCGGTGGCAGCTAGCCTCCAAGCCTCCGGTTCTAGCAGCTAGCCTCCGAGCCTCCGGTTCTAGCAGCTAGCCTCGGAGCCTCCGGTTCTAGCAGCTAGCCTCCGAGCCTCCGGTTCTAGCAGCTAGCCTCCGAGCCTCCGGTTCTAGCAGCTAGCCTCCGAGCCTCCGGGTCTAGCAGCTAGCCTCCGGTTCTAGCAGCTAGCCTCCGGTGCTAGCAGCTAGCTTGTAGAACAATGGGCCACCATTTGTTTCCCGCCCTCAGCGGAGCGGCCCATCCCCCGCAGCAGGAGCGGGCAGAGGGGGCACCGAGGCTCCGCAGAGCCGCGGCATCATCAACGGCGGGGGCTCGGTACCTCCTCTACTGGGTCGGTCCGGTTCCACCCGATTGACTGGGGTTTAGACCGTTTCTCCCGCTGCGCATTTCCAACCGAGGGCCCCGGCTATGGCACGGAGAGGTCAGGCTGGACCAACGGGACCCGACTATTCACTGGAATGTGAGTTTGGAAGCAGGACTTTGGTGTTCACACCCGCACGGCGTGAACGACCCCCCCCCGTACGCATAAAATCACCGGCGCTGCGCCCGGAGGACGAACCCCCCCGCCGTTCCTGCCAGACCCCCACAGCGGCCATTTTAACCGTTTTTGAGGATTTTACTACGGATGCATCCCAGCAGAAAATCCGCCCCAACGGTCACGCGGGTCCGGTCCGGTTCACGGCAGTACTCACTGTTAGAATGCTGGGGGGACCGCGGAGTCCGGGTTCGGGTTTTTGTTGATGTTTCTGAATCTGGGACCGCAGCCGTTTATGCACTTTCAAACAGGGGAGAACTCGGCCACGCCCCCTTGGAACGCCTCCAAACCCTTTTCCATAGAGGGGGGCGGGAGCGAGGCTGGCTGCGTGGGCGGGGCTTATTCTATTTTTAAGATGTGATTGGCTCCGAAGGCAGCTTCATAAAGCAGCGCTCTGACACTGAATGGGGAAACTCTGACGTCACTTGAAGAGTTTTGGGGAGACAACATGATATGTCTGCCTGCCAGTCATCTGTCTGTCTGCCTGTCTGTCTGTCTGTCTGTCTGTCTGTCTGCCTGCCTGTCTGTCTGTCTGCCTGCCTATCATCTGTCTGTCTGCCTGTCTGTCTGTCTGCCTGCCTGTCTGTCTGCCTGCCTATCATCTGTCTGCCTGCCTGCCTGTCTGCCTGCCTGCCTGTCTGTCTGCCTGCCTATCATCTGTCTGCCTGTCATCTGTCTGTCTGTTGTCAAATATTTGTATTCTCATTGTTGGCACTTAGTCAAAAAGAAACAGTAGACATCAAAGAATAAACACCAGTATAAGAACATTAAAATTGAACAGAACTTGTATTTTCTGATCAGAGACAAACTCATCAATAAAATGTAGATTGACAGGAACAGAACCCTGACAGTGGGAGGAGTCATGGATGGAATTATGGAACCCTCTGTCACTTCTCTTTGTGTTGTCAGTGTAATGCAGCAATGTTTAGGACATGAAGTGTCAAGTGTTCCACATGTTCTGTAATCCTAGATCCTGTCTGTAGGACCTGATCTGTAGATCCTGGAGAGAACCCACACATACACGGGAGAACATGCTAACTCCACACAGAAAGGCCCCCCTTGATGTTCTGGTTCAGGTCCCCCAGCCAGGACTTGAACCGGAGGCCTTCTTGCTGGGAATATAGAAAGATGAACGTTCTTTATTACTTTTTCCTTAAGTCCAAAACAGCGACTGACGGCGCGTGTATGGCCTCACACATGCTCTCTCTTCCTGCATCGCACGAACACGTTTCAGCACGCACACACTGGTTGTTGTGTTACAGCAACATTCTGATGTGTTTTGTCCTGTTTCCATAGTTACCTACAGTCATTAGTTGATGCTTGTGTCTGTCAATTTACAGAGAATGAAGAGAAATTCAACATCTGTTCTTATTTGGAGAGGAAAAGTCCAGCAGAAGGAGGGAAAGAGATGGAGGGGAGACAGAGGAGGAGGAGGAGGAGGAAGATGAGACAGAGCAGCATGATGACAGAAGAGAATGAGGAAGACAAAGATGAGACGGCATCAGATGAAGGTCAGTCAGCATCATTGGTCAGAGAAACAAAGCAGAACTCAGCTAAAGCGGCTCCAGCTGTTCCTGGATAAACTGGTGACGTTAGAATTATAATAAACTGTTTGAATGTTTATTAGCCTGAATAGTATGGAGTGATATTTCTGCCACCACATTGAACACAAAAACTTTCTAAGTTATTCTGCTTTGATATATTTTTTTGCTTTCATTTATTTTTTTTTTGTGAAAACGTTTTTTGCGCTTGCAATACACATGTTTTTGCGTGCGTTGGGTCAAATCTCGCTTTTGTCCTATCTTTGATTTTGCTGACTACTCTGGACGCCAATCACAGAAGAGAAGGTCCACGCTGATTGGTCTAAATTCTATCCAATGGAGTATCCTTTCTTGTCCAAACAACCAGTGTAACTCAGGCTTAGGTTTGAATTATTTTCTCCGGGAGGACCTCTCTGTTCAATGCAAGGTGATTATAGTAGCTTTTTTCTTATTATTTAATGAAAACAAAGGTAACTGTCATAGTTTTACCCTTTTTATTTAAATGTGATACCTCAACTCAACTAAGTCTTTTCTTAGTTATGTTAGTTATATTAGTTATGTTATATTAGTTTGTGTTTGTTTGAAAAAACTTTGGGAATATTCTCAGAAAAATGGAACCCCACAACGCACTAAGATCACATGTACATGTCTATAAAACATTTTCAAGTTTCCTCTCTGGATTTTTGATGTATTATATTCGTTCAGATTGCTTTGTTAACTTGCTATATCCAAGTGTTAGCTAGCCATTTTCACCTTGTGTCAACTGTAAACACAAGTACAGCGTTCGACATAAGAGGTTATCCTGTTGTCCGAGACAACCAGGGGGGTGTTCCAGAAAGCAGGTTATGCTAGCTCCCACAGTAAGTTTGAGGCTAAGGAAGTGGATAACCTCAGCTTTCAGTTCCAGAAATAGAGGTATGTTTCAGGGTATGTCCAGTTGCCATGGCAACTCATGCTCTGAACATAACCTGGTCTGGAGCAGGTTTAGTTGAAGGTTAGTTTGTTTTCAGAGAGGTGCAGCAGCATGGCGTGTCCATTTGAAGATGATTTAGTGGATGAAGAAGCTCAGATAATACTTTTTCCACCGTGAGAGGCTGATAAGACCATATATGGATGTTTAAAGAGAAACTTTTTACTTTGATCTAACTTCATTATTTGCTTCATTTAAGATAAATCATTTTTTGTTAAGTCAGTTTAAAATTTACACGTAGTTTTCAGACAATTATTTTCCTTTCATTCAAATTAATTCAATAAGTAGGTGTAACTTTGGTGCTGCTGTTAGATCGGCACCGCAAGGGATTCTGGGATATCATTCCCTTTGCCTGTCTGGATGGATTTGGGTTGAAGTGTGGCTTTTTGACTAAATGAGTTTAGTTGTTTAGCTGTTTTACTGTGTTTTGCTGAGTTATTTTATCCTGTTATGTTTAATTCTTTCTGCACCATGAGTGAGAGTGAAGGAGAGGATGATGTGTTTATATAACATCCCTACTAACTTCACCTGTAACATTAGTGACGGTAAATTCTCCGGTGAGATTTTACCCCCGTCCCTCCGTCTTTTTTATTGTTATAAAAATGAGAATATCTGCTGGCTCAAATTTAGACATTTGAGAGTTCAAGAAATGTAATTAATTAAGATGGAAAAAAGATGAATTGGATTGGAGTAATATGACATTTAGTTAAGTAAATATGTACATTTGAGTTGTATAAACAATTGAGTTTTATAGATGTAAGAAATTAGGTTGGATAAATTTAACTCAATTGTTTGTTCCCAATAGAAGTAATTCATTTAAGTCGGCAAAATTGGATACGTTTTTTATATATATATATATATATATATATATATATATATATATATATATATACATATATATATATATATATATATATACATATATATATATATATATATATATATATACATATATATATATATATATGGGCTGCACGGTGGCGCAGTGGTTAGCGCTCTTGCCTCACAGCAAGAAGGCCTCCGGTTCAAGTCCCGGCTGGGGGACGTGAAAAAAAAAAAAAAAAAAAAAAAAACTACATCAACGGCCGTGTATGCGTGGGTTTTCTCCGGGGTCTCCGGCTTCCTCCCACCATCCAAAAACATGCTTCATAGGTTAATTGGCAATTCTAAATTGTCCATAGGTGTGAGTGTGAGAGTGAATGGCTGTGTGATTGTTGACATTCAACCCTGCGACAGACTAGCGACCTGTCCAGGTTGTCCCCCTGCCTTCGCTCATAAGTGGCCGGGATAGGCTCCGGCAGCCCCGTGACCCCGAAAGGGAAAAAACGGTCAAGAAAATGAATGAATGAATATATATATATATAGACATATAGATATATAGATACATATATGCGTCACAAGAAAAATGGAAACAAGATCAAAAACTCGTGCGTTTACTTTGTCTGTTCTCTTTCTCCAAGCAGAAACTCTTTCTTTTGCTGATGATGCAGTCGTGTCTCTTTGTTGATGGTCTTATAATCTTCATACGTCGTCATTAAAATCTCAGACTCCGTCTCACTGAAGTATAGCGTCTCTTTTTTTCTCTACTCGTTTCCATGGTGACTCCATAAATCATTGATCCATTGAGAATGTCTGTATGTACCTGGCGTGCACGCGCATTAACCCAGGGTTACCAAGTGGAGGTAATTACTCTAACTCATATCCGATCTTCTGGAACCGACATACCCAGAGTAAGCAAGTTCAGGAGGATTTCAGCCAGAGTTCAGGCTTAAAGTCAGGCTAGTTTAGACATGCTTCCTGGAATACCCCCCAGATTTCACGGAGGACAACCAAAATGAACCTGATGGTTGTCCGTGTGACAACCTGGTCTTTTATTCAACATTTTGGTATTTTCGACTATTTTTCAAGTTTCAAGGGTTAGTTTTTGGCAACCTGAATTGAGACGTATGCAGCAAATTCTTTCCACCGACAAACAAAGTGCATGCATGCTAGCAAAGCCTTTCTGTTTGTACATGTTCACTTTCAATAAAGGTTATTCAAATGTGTTGAACAGTACCTGGCGCGGCTGCTGTAGGTCTCTAAAAACACGCAAAAAGATTTCAAACACTATAACTTTTACTCATAACAGAACAGACTGACATGAGCTAAAGAAAAACATTTTCCATGGGATTGATATGATATTCTACATTATTACAACAGTCTTTGTATTTTATATTCTTTAAGCAACAATTATCAAAACCAAAGAAGAAAAAGAACCAATAGAGTTAAATCTGTGTAAAGATACTAGTTATAAAGATATTAGTTTCAGGTTTTTGGTAATACTTTGTGTAACCAGATGCTTCACTATTAATAAAATATTTGTTCTTAGTATTAAAGAGTTTTATAAATGTCCATGATAAGAGGCAGTTGATATTAGATGTCTAGAAGAAATAAAGATGTAAGGACTGACATCTGAGTAGGTTTGGTTGCTGTTGAATATTGGTATCCAAGGACAACCAAACACTGTGGTGGACAACCAAGTTTACTTGCCAGCACAACCATTTTTTCCCCCTCACTTCTAACACTGCAAGTATAATAAACCGCTTCACTAAATACACTGATGATGATTATGTCAAATTGCTAATTACAATGTGTTTATATCTGCTCTCTATTTATTCCAGGACACATTGAGGCAGATATTGATGGAGAGGCTTCTTTCTAAACTAGAATCTGTTGTTAATCACCATCCTCTAAATTCAGATTATATGGAGTTTGTCATTCGGCATGAGCTCACTGTCTTCAACTCATTCTCTGATCAGACCGGCGATGTATCAGAGATTACATCAGCACTCCAAAACCTGCTTTACCTTGTCCAACAAGAGATTCATGAAAGTGCTTTTCACCTTGTTGAACAAGAAATGGAGCACAATTCTAGTTCTGGTCACTCCAAGATTTTCATAGAGGTTAAAAGACTTGTTGGACACGCCTTCCCATTGCCTGCATTGCTAAATGCCTTGGGGTTTCCCAAAGGACCGTGTACAGGAGGATGCAAGAACATGGCTTTTCTGTCACAGGCTCATACAGCACAATGACTGACCGAGAATTGGACACAATTATATCATCTGTTCAAAGTCAGATGCCAAATGCAGGTTATGGAATGGTTCATGGACATTTGACTTCATTGGGACTTCGTATTCAGCGGTGGAGGATGAAGGCTTCTATGCATCGTGTTGATGCAGCAGGGATCTTCTCACGGCTCACAGAAGTGGGATGTGTTGTCAGAAGATGTTACTCCGTGACACAAACCACAAGCTAATAAGGTAAATAACAGAACACCTCACAACTTTATTCAAAAACAGTTGAGAAAAATGTCAAAATACATTGTTTAGCTCATTGACACAAACATATTTAAAATGCAATTTTTCATTTGCAATGCCCCTATTATCAATTTAAAAATAGGATAGATCAACAAGTGGTGCAATCCCAGTCATTTTCTAGTTTCTTTTTTACAGGAACAATATTGTGATATTTGGTGGAGTGGATGGCTATTCAAGGTTTGTTTTTTATCTTTATGTGTTGTAATTATTAATTAGAGAGTGCTTTTTTACGTTCTACAGTTAACTCATCTTTTAACATTAGTTTTTTTATAAATCATAAATTTGACTGACCTAGCATTATAAGCTATTATTAAAGTCACATATTTTAGTATTAGTAATTTTATAACAGATTGTTTAACAACCTCATTCACTTTGTAAATGAAACAATGTTACAAAATCCTCTAAGGATTTGATGTGGTTAATTGGGTTTTCTACAGGTTTTCTATTTGAATGCTGCCACAAATAACAAAGCAGAAACAGCCTTTTCCTTTTTTCCAAGAGCATCTGAACTTTATGGTCTACCATCAAGGTACTATGAGCTGATGCAAATGAATCTGCATGAGGTTTTAAAGAAACTCATTAGTTACATTGTACTGTGTGTGTGTCAGAGTACGGGCTGATCAAGGTGTAGAAAACCTCGACATTGCTCGTTTCATGTTTGCCACACGGGGAACAGGAAGAGCTAGTTTCATCTCAGGGAAGAGTGTTCACAATCAGAGGTTTGTATTGTTTTTTTGTTAAATGAACATACTAGTTTACTGTATTTTAAAAAATTGTGCCATTTTTTATAATGTTCAAGCAAAAGAAAATCTAAAAATATATATTTTTTCAGAGTAGAGCGACTTTGGTGATGTTTGGACTGCAGTCACCAGCAAGTATTATGATGTTCTTCACACTCTGGAGGAAAATGGACTGCTCAACATCTCAGATGCATCTCTTTTGTTTGGCGTGCACTACATCTTCATCCCTCGGCTCCAGGCAGATCTGGACATGTTTGCTACAGGATGGACCCATCATCCTTTAAGGACAGAAGGTGGTCTCCCCCCTGAGCAGCTGTGGTGTCTTGGTCACATACAAAATCTGGACGAGAGTCAAAGACTTGAGGTACTGCGTCAAAAGAATACCATCAACATTATTCTGCAGCTGTTTATTTCTGAAAAACTTAATTAAGTTACAACTACCATTAGCAATGTTTCCCCTTTTCAAATCACTGCATATGACCTCACTAAAAGCTACAGTTTGCTGATTATTCTTCAAAAAGAATCATGACATAATCCACATACACTCTTTTAAGGAATTCAAACATCATTTAACTTGGTCAGAAACTGTTCCTACCTTCTCATCAATCCACATGGTTGTATCTTAGAACCTCCTATTGGCTGTCTTTTCAGGATTTACACGAGGAGGTATTTAAATATAAAACAAAATGTTGGTTAGACAATAAAACATTCATGCAACAGTCAAAGGTGTTTATTAAAGAAAACAAATTTCAAGACAATCTGAAAACATTTGCATTTGGTCGCTGGTGAAATGACCATTGTGTGTTTTTTTGTTGTCTTACTGACTTGTAAAGGATCTCCAGGATCCAGGTGTTGACTGGGAGAGTGCTGTGCTCCAAGAAGACCTGACTGTGGAGTGGTACTTCCTGAAATGGAATGCCCACTGGATGAGGAAACCCTGGATGTTCTAAGAAGTAACATTAACCCTCTGGAACGCTCCAACTCCAATGGTTATGACCTTTATGTGCGATTTCTGCAGCATGTGTCAAACTAGGAACTTTTTCATCTCAAACATAGACACAAACCAAAGTGCCTCATACATGACCTCAACAGTGCACGACTGATGAGATTCCAACTCCAATTCACTCTGTTTTAAGTTGTAATAAAAGAATGGAACATAGAATATATGTTAAATAAATACAAACTGAAAGACTTTGCTTCAAAAATAAAGATATATAAAATAAAAGTTAAACTTGTATGGCTTTTTTGGTAGAGCATTTATTGAAACTTATTTTTGATATTGTTTCTAGGAAAAAGAAATGGTTGTAGGGATTAAAACCCTGTGGAATCCACCACCATATGGAACAGCTTCCTTCATGATTTTACTAAACTCTGCGTAAGTGCTCAGATGCTGGACAGGAAAAGTTACCGTTTTTGTGCATGCACTCACAATCGGATAACAAATGGAGTGATTTCCAAATCGCTCCCTGCAGTCATGGTCAAAATTACAATGTATTTTGAAATGTCTTTTTTCGTTAGGTAGGATTGGAACGTGTGACTGCCCGCTAAGCCATTGCAGCACTTCCTGGATTCCCAGAGCTTCAGGTTCCTTCCCTGAGTCAAATCTTTCACCTGTGGTGGGAATAATTTACAATGAAAGCAACAAAAGCAGTCAGGAATGAAAGGCATTGATTTATGTATAAAATCAATGCCTTTATATAAAATGCTAAAACAGTTTCAAAAGAAACTACAAAAACGTTTTTAAAAAAGGGTCCCAAAAGAGACTGGAACATTCAAATCTTATGATGTAATTTCACACCTTGGTACCTGATATTCCAATCTCTTGGCAGAAATCCTGAAGGAAGGTCAGGATTCTTCTCAGACCTTTCTCTGGACGTTCCCCTCTCACTCATTTGTGCTTCACAGTTCATCATGATGAAATCTGCATCCGGCTGTCATCAATCAAAAAATATCAAGACATTTTTAAACTCATAGAAAAATGTAAATGTAAGAGAAATAAAATAACTAGATTAATGCAGAACTAAATTGTCAATTAATGTCCACCATAACAATGCTTCCAGGAACAAACAGTCTCAGGATACATCCCCATTTGATTCACCAAACCATACAGCTCCATGCCCTTTCCTAGCTGCTGCAGCATAGGGAGGAGTCTTGTTGTAGAATGCAGGATAACAGCACTTTGGAAAAAACAAACAAAAACAAAGGTAAGGACTTGGGTCTGAAAAATGTAATGACTCAAATAAAAACAAACATTTTCATACCGAATAATGCTTTCTTTATTCTCTGGCTTGATCTGGCTCGTGTATGCGCAGTTACTAATGTCATCTGCCAGCAGCATCAGAGACTGTGCATCCTCTACCTGTGAATTGAAGTTTATTTATACAGCATTTTCACATAGCCTACTAGACCAATATCAGGGGAAAGTAGAATAAACTATGCATTATAATAAAAGCAGAATATAAAAAAATAAAAACACAGGGAAATGACAATATAAAATGTACCTTTGCCTTTTGTAGAGCCTGTATAACCTTGTATAACCTGTATAACTGTATAACCTTATTTCTAATAGAAGTAATATTGAATCTAGTCAGTTGAAAGGCCAGATATAAGATTTTTTTCAGGAGTTTATCTCTACACATCAATAATTATTTATGTTAACCACTGAGCCGGGGTAAAGCATTTTTTGTGCGATTTCCCTTTTTATAAAAAGGTGTAAAAAACTTTTAACTAAAGAATCAGAACTTAAACTGAACTTTCACTAAATGTGTCAGTGTCATAATCATGAAATAATGTCTGAGCAATTGAAATTCTTTAAAGCCATGAGAACATTTTGTTCCTGCTTCTTGGTATAAACATGTGTTTGTTTTGAATGATTGTTTTTGTTACTTAAACGTTTTTTGGAAATAAAAATGGCTTTGTGATTTGAAACCAGTTAAACATGTATGTTTTTTTTTCTTTCTGGCATACTTTGAAGAAGAAAAAAGATATATTCTTGTTTGTGAACAGGTTTTTATCCTAGTTGGATCTTTGATCATGTGAGTCAGACTCAAATGATCTGTTAGCAAACTCCCTTCTTAACTTCTTTTTACGAAATATTAAAAATCTTGATAATTAAACATTTTTGAGACTATAGAAAATGTTCAATTCTTCATCAAAACTTAGGGGGAATATTGTAATAGTTCTGACATGCTACCAGATTCTTCACTTTGGTGATGAGGAGAGACGATTCTTGGTGTGTTACATCTTCCTTTGACAAAGAGCAGAGATCCATGTCTCCAGTACAAATGAATCCATAGCACCACTCTTTCAGGAACGCTGGCGCTGGCCCACCTTGGGCTAGGCTGACCGCAATTATTTCACCAACAGTCCTGTGGTAAAAAAATGAAAGATATATTATGCACAAATGTTAATGTATGTTTCACATTCCATTATATGAAGGAACTCTGTGTCTAACCTGACATATTCACTGTCCACGTCTGTCAGTGAGTACTTGGGATTTTTACCCTGGCCTTCAGCTCCTTCAAAGAACCTGTTCTCAATACCTGCAATCATATCTGGTGTACAACAGGGAGACACAAGTTGCAGTTTATGCACACAGCTTTTTGTTTGTGCTAAAATGGGTGTTGTAGATAAACCACCTGTCAAAAATTCTCTTTTCATGGCTCCTGTATCCACTCCTGCCTCCCCAATGTACACAACCTTCAGTGTACCAGCAGGAGATGAAGATTTTTTCTTTGGCATTGCAGAATGCCTCTGTCTGGAAGCCCCTCTCTGTCCACACAGTTTGAATTCCATATTCACGTTGACCTGTTGCTCAAGGTGATGCAACACATCTTCTGTTCTTTGAGACAAAACCACATCCAAATATAATCACAAATATCTGTAACAATAAAACCATTTTATTGTTTTGAAAATGGAAGAAAGACAACAGTAGTTTGGTAGGACATACACAATACCAAGGGATTTAAGTGATTTACTAAAACTAACTTGAATTTCTACTGTAACTCTTGTGCTATCCTAGGCACTTTAACATTGGGAGTTGGGTCAAAAAGATCATTGCTTACAGTAAGTGTGTTTCCATGGACAAAAGTAATTGAAAGAACACCTGATCAGAATAAAAATGTCATGTGAACACGCCGTTCAGAATACTCTGCCCCGTCAGAGTCATTCACATGTATGCCCATGTAGCAGTTGAATTTTAATCTGATCTTTGATCCGATCGAATCCATTTTGCACATGTAACCGTGGCTACTGAAATGTAAAATTCTGTGCTTCAGAGCACATCCACACATCACATCACGTCACAGTGTGACACAGATCACCCTAACGGTAGAGTGATTGACAGCTCTAAGTCCCTACCCCTTCCCCTTCAAAAAACAAGTTCAGACAACCACAAAATCTCAAAATACAATTGGAGGGGTAGGGAGAAGCCGTAGGGACAGAATTTGAATGTGGCCATAATCTTCCTAATTCAAAACTAACCTTTGTGGTGTATGCACTGTAGTCTCTAAAGAAGAGTCTTGGTCCCCTGCTGCAGGTGTTTCTCCCTCAAAGTCAACATAAGAATAGCATACGTGATCAAAAACAGTTGAACCCACCTACATGCATGTGGGGGAAAGACAAATCCCACCTCTCTCCACACAGACCAGCATGCACTGCAGTATCTTGCTCAGAAAAGTTCTAGGAGCAAATTGGACACACCACCTATGACATTAAAAGACAGGCAAATGTAAAAAAGTACGAGTGTAGTTCCAAAAACACTAACCATGGATCCTACTAATATTCTATTTACCTTACATTTGTTCTCTTCAATGCACAAGTCAGAATCCAGTAATTAAAAATGAACAAATAAATATTTACTAACAAAACCTTCACTTTGTACTTCATAGACTTTTTCTTACCTCATCCTCATCAGAAGCAGATTTTAATGTGCACTGCAAGCCTCTGAAGAGGCATCACTTCATTACACTGGTAACAAGTTGTCTTTGGCATCTTTGAAAAATGTTGTGAGTCAAGAGGCAAAGGAGAAGTGTCTAAAGTTTCTTGAAGAGGAATGATGTATAAAGGTGTTTTTCCACTACCTGATGGAGCTCTGAGGCTTTGGCAGTTTATCCTTCTGCTTCAGGTGGAAGTAAAATGAGCTTTCATAGACATCTGCCCCCTTTATTGGGAGAGTAAACAGAAACATGATTACAGAACATTACAAATAAATGACCTGTACGTGACATATGATAAAAAATGACTCATATTTTTGTAGAGGTAAAATAACTTCACAAATATCATAGATGAAACAAACTAATGAAACACAACAGTTATTTCACAAACCTGCTGATTTATGCAAAAGCCATGATCCACAAAGATCTGCCATTTTTGGGAATGCTTCAACCAGTGAAATCTTTATTTATAACAAAGTAATAATAGAAATTGAATTGAGAATATTAAAAGAAACAATTAAAAAGACAACTTAGCGGTGATCAAAAATAAACTGACAACTGTCCCTCTGTGTGATTAGAGACACACAGTTTGCCTTCCCATGCCAGCTGGAAGGAGTTCAAGCTCCTCTGGTGGTAATGGTGTGTAAGAGATGTTTTTGGAAGTAAATCAAAACGAAATGATAAAGTCTTGCAGGTTTTATTTATGTAAACTTTAGGTGTCAAACATCTCTTTTTTCCACGAGCAAGTGCTGGTTTAAAGAAAAAGATCTGTAAAAATGTAGATGAAAGAAAATAAAATATCAAATATACTAGGTAGATCATTAGAAAGGTTACCTTTATTTCTCTCAATAGATAAACATGTTTTGTAAAGGAACCATTGTTTTATAGCATGGACAAACCTTGTCGTCTCTTGCTGGATAGAGACAGTTGGGCTCTGGCTGATCCATGTAGCCATTGTGTTAAGCAGCAAGCTAATGAGATTTCTTGCTGCTGGTTCCACTCCAACGACACCCTTGTTGTTTAAGTCATAAAATGAAGACGTATTAATCAAAACCACAATAACTGAGGGGTTGTACAAGTATGACGTTAGCCTTAGCATAATTACAAAATCATGAGGCCCCATGCTCCGATTAAGCTAGTAATAACGTGGCTTTCCTAAAAAAAACAATATTTATAGTTCATTAAAAAGCATTACTAAAAACAATTTTTTCCACATAAAAATAAAATAAAAATAAAATAAAAAATAAACACATAAAATAATGGCTGACCTGAGAAGTAGATGGTTGTGTCTCTGTGTTTCTCTGATGATCATGATCTCCCAGGATTTTTCCGCGTTTTTTTCTTCTGAAAATCTCCCCCAAAAATCTAATGAGAATAGTTCATAGCTAGCTTAACAAAACTTTTTTTATTTATTATTTAAAAGTACACTTAAGAAAGTAATAGTGATTTATCATAAAGTGTTACTTTAAACGATACTTACCGTTCATTCCTGTCCCACAATTTAACATGTAGTCTGTGTCTACCTAGAGACGAATGAAGTGCGAAGCACCTGATTGGATAGAATTTAGACCAATCAGCGTGGACCTTCTCTTCTGTGATTGGCGTCCAGAGTAGTCAGAAAAATCAAAGATAGTAAAAAAGCGAGATGCGACACAACGCACGCAAAAACATGTGTATTGCAAGCGCAAAAAACGTTTTCAAAAGCAAAAAAAAAGTTTTTGAAAGCAAAAAAAAAAAAATGAAAGCACTGGCCTTTAGACAGTTTGGCACGAAAACTTCTGCCGAACCCCCCTGGTGTGTGTGCGTGCGTGCGTGCGTGTGAGAAGGTTGGGTTGTGGTGACGTCAGGAGCTTTCTGTGATTGGAGAGCAGGTGTGCGCATGCGCAGAGGCAGTATCTCCAGCAATGTTGAACTTAGTAAGTTTGTCTTCTGTCGCGGAGCTGCAGTTTGGTGAGAGCAAACAGTCAGTCAGTCAGTCAGTCAGTCAGTAAATCAGTCAGTCAGTCAGTCAGTCAGTCAGTCCATAGAGTCTGTGTCAATAACTAATCAGTCATCCAGCCCCGCCATCAGCGGCATGAGGATCGACTTCGCCCCGCTCAGCGTGCCTCTTCCTCGGCGGCTGCAGACCGCGGCTGTGCTGCAGTGGATCTTCTCCTTTCTGGCTCTCGGTAAGAACTCGAACCGGTGTTGCTGCTAGATGTGCATCCGTCTGAATGTGGACCCGTCTGGGCGGCACGCCACGACCCGGAACCTCCCGGGCTCGGGCTCTGATGTGGACGAACCAAAACGGTCACGCGCACTGTAGTTGTTTAAGGTGCATGAGCCCAGCTGAATGCACAGTTCTGATTCTATCGTGCACCCGCATGCGGTGCTTCCGGTTCCATTAGACAGGTGGGAGAATCCTGCCTCTGCAGGTCAGCTGGACCTCAGACCCAGATTCTGATCCAGACCAGACCTGGAGCCAGAGTCCTGAGTCCAGTTCTCCAGAGGTCCTCAGTTACATCTGAAGACCTGAAGACCAGGTTCCTGGACTGATCCAGACCAGGGGCCTCATTTCTAAAGGTTGCGTACGCACCAAAGAAGGCGTACGCCACTCTCTACGCCAGGGGTCACCAACCTTTTTGAGACTGGGGGCAATTTCATGGGCACCAAGTGGTATGAAGGGCGCCACAGGACCTGTTTACTAACCCCCCCCCCAACACACAAACACAATTTGGGGGGGCGGCCGTGGTGCAGTGGTAGGGCGGTCGACTCATGATCGTAAGATTGCAGGTTCGATTCCCGCCTTGCACGCCCATGTGTGGAAGTGTCCTTGGGCAAGACACTGAGCCCCACCTTGCCTCTGGTGGGAGGTTGGCGCCAGTGTTCAGCAGCTGAGCCGCCACCAGTGTGTGAATGTGTGTGTGTGAATGTGTGTGTGAATGTGTGTGTGAATGTGTGTGTGCATGTGTGAATGGGACTGTGACTGTAAAGCGCTTTGGGCCTTCGTAAGAAGGTAGAAAGCGCTATATAAGTATACGCCATTTACCATTTTGATGACATCCTTTTGTGTGCCCTATTTTTATTTACTCATTTTACACAAAACATGCATCAATTTTCTAGACTCGTATTACAGGGGGGGTCAAATTCAGTTGCAGAGGGGGCCTCAATCCAAAACACACTTTAGGCTGCAGGCCGAACAAGATAAACATTTATTGAACACATAAAGCTAAACTTTTAAACCTTTGAAACTTTAACTTAACTTTTACTTTTTAAACATAAATATGAATAAAACAGACAGAAATATTAATCCAGAAAAATAAATATATTCTGTCAAATTTATCCAAATATGAACAAACAAAGCCAGGAAATATTAATAATTAGAAATAATAAATCAAATTATTCCGTTTTCTTTGCTCTTTTGTCATTTTCTTAGAGCTGAACTCCTGATATCATTTTTGATTGATTGTTATATGAGCAGTGCTATTTTTGGAGCATTCCTGTTAAATGATATTTACCTTCCAATCATTTTTACATTCTCTCTTTAACTGGGACAGTGATCTTTGTGTCTTTAGTGGAAATGATGTAGAAACTGTGGAACATCTTTTCTTTGAATGTTTTCATCTAAAAGAGTTTTGGTCTTCTTTTCATCATTGGCTCAAATCCAAAAATATCATCATTAACCCTTTAGATTGGAATACAATTAAAATTCCATTACAATTGATTGACAAAAATCTGACTTCTTGATTAATGTACTGATTGTAAACCATTTTATTCATACTTGTGAATTCTTAAAGGTGAAACATCACATTAATGGATTACTCAATCTATTCTCTAAATCTTTACATTACGTGAATTATAAGAATGCCCAGACATTGTGTCATTTATTTGACAAACCTTTGTACCAGACCCTTATTTTTATTGATTTTTAAGTTATATTTGTTTTCATTTTTTTTCTACCTTTATCTCAGCATTGATATTGTTGTCATTGACAGACATGCCGTCATTGTTTGTTAAATATTTGCTTCAATTTAAAAAAAAAAATTTTTTTTGGGTGCATTTCCTGCGGGCGCCACAAGGGGTGCTCAGGGGCGCATTGGCGCCCCTGAGCACAGGGTTGGTGACCCCTGCTCTACGCAATAGTTGAGATTTCTAAAAAGCAAACTTGAGGGTAAAATGTTTGGTCCTTCATCAAGCTCTGACCCAGGCGTACGCACAAAAACGGGAGAAATGAGAAACGGCGACACCGTCTGCAGATGGAAGAAACACGTGAAAGTGAGAATGACAATACTGCCTCATGAATAACATGAAGACTTCACAAAGCAAGTCTCACAATAACAGCTACATGAACACCTGATTGATCCATCAGCAGTGAAACAAACAAAATCAATCAAATGAAAATTACAACAGAAATTCAAATGAACACATATTTGCAAAAAGAAAAGTGAAATATGTTCTGCAATATTGGCATGTTGTGCAATTCAACCTCATAAATAATATAGATAACAATTCAATTCAATTCAATTCAATTCCATTTTATTTGTATAGCCCAAAATCACAACAACAGTCGTCTCGATGGGCTTTGAAGTAAAACATGAACTCAAAAGGATCATGAATACAAAGAGTCAATAGGAAAATACTAAAATAAACTAACAAACTGACTAAGCTATACTGGCATCCCTGCCCTTAGACCCCCCTTCACGGTAAGGAAAAACTCCTAAAAAACCGGATTCTGGAAAAAAATAAAGAAACCTCAGGGGTGCCCACATGAAGGAGGGATCCTCCCCCAGGACAGACAGGCGATTAACCAGAACTCATAGAGAAGAATGAACTTATCTAACTCTACATCTACATATTTAAAGTCCAGCAGACGAGCTTCATCCAGCCGGGGTTGGGGGGGGGGGCAGTCAGGGGCGCGAGTCGAGCCGGAGACAGGAACCACAGCCAGGTGTAGGAGCAGGAGCAGAGAGGAGGTACACAGTCAGGAACAGGAGCACGGATGAACCAACTGGAATCTGGAAGCACTCCCACTCCCCAGGAGGGGAGAGGGATAGAGGGACAATACATGAATCGTACTGCACCAAACAGAGGCATGGAGAACTAAATGATAAATGATGATCACAGATAGAGAAGAGAGGAAGTGTAGAGGTAGATGAGAAAGAAAAGTATTGGAAAAGGACAGAAAAGAGGACAGAGCCCCAGTGCACCATAGTTACCCCAGCTTCAACTTCTAGCAGCCTTTTAAAATAATAGTTATTGTTATTAAGTTTAATTTAAACAATTAACATTAAGTTAAATAATCTCTGAATACTAACTAGTCTGACAATAATCCTGTCCAAAGAGGAATGTTTTCAGTCTAACTTTGAATGTAGAAACTGAATCTGCCTCTCTTACATGAGCTGGGAGTTTATTCCATAAGACAGGGGCTTGGTGGCTAAACGCTCTACCTCCAACTGTACTTTGACTAATTCTAGGAACCACAAGCAGTCCTGCATTTAGTGAGTGAAGTGTTCTGATTGGATGGTAAGGGACTATGAGGTCATTAATGTAGGACGGGGCCATTCCATGTAAGGCCTTATAGGTTAACAGGAGGATCTGGAACTGGATTCTAGAATCAACTGGGAGCCAATGGAGCGAAACTAACACAGGAGTGATGTGATCTCTTCTGCTAGTTCCTGCTAACAATCTAGCTGCTGCGTTCTGAACAAGCTGGAGACTTCTTAAGGAACTCTTAGGACACGCTGCTAACAAGGAGTTACAGTAATCCAGCCTCGACGTAACAAATGCATGGATGAGTTTTTCAGCATCACTCTTAGAAAGTATATTTCTGATCTTAGCAATGTTCCGCAGGTGAAAAAAGGCAGTTCTACACGCCTGAGATATGTGAGCCTTAAATGATAAATCCTGGTCAAATAAAACCCCAAGGTTTCTAACTGTGGAATTGGGGGCTATACTTACACCATCCAGGGAGACTATCTGAGCAGACAGAGCATCTCTCAGGTTTTTAGGACCTAGTATAATAACCTCAATTTTTTCTGGGTTCAAGAGGAGGTAATTAATTGTCATCCAGGTCTTGATGTCACTAATGCAGGCGTTCAGTTTCTCTATATTGTCATTCTGGTCAGGTTTCATGGATAAATACGACTGAGTATCGTCGGCATAACAATGAAAATTAATGCTGTGTTTCCTGATTATGTTTCCTAGGGGTAGCATATAAAGTGTAAACAGGATGGGTCCTAAGACTGAGCCCTGTGGGACTCCGTAGTTAACTCGAGTGCACTGAGAGGAATGTCCGTTTACATTAACAAACTGATACCTATCTGACAGATAGGATTTAAACCACTGGAGAGCAGATCCTCTGATCCCTATGTCATGCTCTAATCTATGGAGTAAAATACTGTGGTCGATAGTGTCAAAAGCTGCGCTGAGGTCTAACAGGACAAGAATAGAAAGTAGTCCCTTTTCTGAAGCCAATAACAAGTCATTAGAGACTCTAACTAGTGCAGTTTCCGTACTGTGGTGGGGTCTAAACCCCGACTGAAAGTCTTCAAAGTGGCTGTTGTCCTGTAGGTGGCAGTAAAGCTGTTTAACTACAACTCTTTCTAGGATTTTAGAAATAAAGGGCAGATTTGATATCGGTCTATAGTTGGCCAAGATGTTAGGATCCAAACTGGGCTTTTTCAGAAGAGGTTTAACAACTGCGTATTTAAAAGACTGTGGCACGTAACCCGTTTCCAGAGAGGTATTTATCATTGTTAATATGGAATCATTAATTAGGGGAAAAGTTTCTTTAAAAAGTCTAGTGGGAATTGGGTCTAACAGACACGTTGAGGATTTGGAGGACGTAATAATTGATGCTATTTCTACTTGATCCACAATAGTGAAGCAGTCTAATGTTACAGAGGTTTCTAAGGATGCCTCCACTTCTACAGCTTCAGCCTGCTCTGGGCTGATAGTAGGAATAACTTGATTTAACTTGTGTCTAATATTTGAGATTTTACTATGAAAAATGTAAGAAAATCATCAGAGCTGAGAGAAACAGGAACATGTGGTTCTACTGAGCTCTGACTGCCAGTTAATTTAGCAACAGTGCTAAAAAGAAATCTGGGATTGTTTCCATTCTCTGATATTAAGGTTGAATAGTACTGGCTTCTAGCTCTACGCAGAGCTTTTTTATAATTTAATAGGCTATGTTTCCAGGTATTCAGAGACTGCTCTGAACCGGAGCGACGCCATTCTCTTTCTAACTTACGGGTTTCTAGTTTAAGAGAGCGTGTTTCAGCGTTAAACCACGGTGCTACTCGGTTTTGTCTAACGAACTTAGGTTTCAGGGGGGCAACAACATGGAGTGTACTCCTGAGGGCTTGTAAGGCATCATTAACAAAGTGGTCATTTATACTAGGACTGATGCTATGGGAGCTGGTCTCAGAGTATTTGCTCAGAATGTCACTAAGTACTGGCTGAACTGTGAGTTTAAACTCAGACACAGAACAGTCAGTTAAGGTTCTTCTAAGTTGTTTCTTATTCACTGGGGCAGTATCACGTTCTAAAGTAAGCTGGAAGATAATCATAAAGTGATCAGAAATGATGGGGTTAAGAGGAAGGACACTCAGCTGGCTGATCTCTATACCATGGGTTAAAACAAGGTCCAGGGTGTGCTTCTGACAGTGAGTGGGTTCATTTACATTTTGGGTGAAACCAACATCATCTAATAAAGCTGCAAAAGCCTTTCCTAGACAGTCACTGGGGTCATCAACGTGAATATTAAAATCCCCTATTATTATCGTTTGATCAGAATCTAAGACAATAGTCGATAGGAAGTCGGAAAACTCAGTTAAAAATTCTGAATATGGGCCGGGGGGGCGATAAATAATTAAGAATAAAACAGGTTTTGGAGTCTTCCTGTTTGGGTGATTTATAGACAATATGATACTTTCAAATGAGTTATAAGCATTTTTAACTTTAGGGCTGAGAAGTAAGCTAGACTGTGATATTACTGCCAAACCACCTCCTTTCCCTGAAATCCTGGATTTCTGATAATTAGCATAAGTGGGGGGGGGGGTTGCTTCATTCAGTCTAACATAGTCATCCTGTTGGAGCCAAGTTTCTGTTAAGGCTAGTAAACTAAGGTTGTTATCATTAATTAACTCGTTGACTAAGAGGGACTTAGAGGAAATGGATCGAATGTTTAATAAACCGCATTTAATGACATCATAATTCTGCTTGTGAGAACTGCTGTCTGTCACTTTAAGGTTTCTATGACGCGCTCCTTTCATTTGTCTTTCATCACATAAGCTAAAGCTCGGACCTGCTTGACTTTCCCTGCATGGGTTTTGCACCAGCACTAAGGGAGGCTCAGAGGAGCGTTTTCCACTGCTGCTCTGCGCCCGGGTCTCGTCTCTGGGTTGTCAGGTTAACAGACTAAGGCTAGCAGAAATGTTTCTAGAAAGGAGAGCGGCACCGTCCCGAGTGGGATGGACGCCATCTCTCCGCATGAGACCGGGCTTCCCCCAAAACGCTCCAATTATCCACAAAACCAACGCCGTTTTCTGGGCACCATCTAGAAAGCCAGCGGTTGAATGATGAAAAGCGGCTGTACATTTCATCACTGACTAAGTTCGGCAGGGGACCAGAGAAAATTACAGTGACGGACATCGTCTTAGCCAGTTTACACACCGAAGCTACGTTTAACTTAGCCACCTCTGATTGCCTCCGTCGGGCATCATTACCGCCTGCGTGAATCACGACTCGACGGAACCTGGACTTACTCTGAGCTAACATCCTAAGGTTCCCCTCGATGTCACCAACTCTGGCCCCCGGATAACACCTGACTGTAGCCGCTGGGAGCTCCACGTTTCTAACTTCAGAAGAGCCTATAACCAGAGTTGAGGGTTCAGCGGGTGTGTCACTGAGGGGGGAGAACCTATTACTAACGTGGAGTCTCGGGTGCTCTAAGTTTTTGCGCTTAGCACTATGTTTCCTCCCAACTGGTACAAACCCCTGACCAGGGCTCCAGACTAACATTTTTCACCAGGAGCACAGTGGCCCCTAACTGAAAATTTTAGGGGCACAACCAGAAAATTTAGGGGCGCATACCGTAAATCAACATGCTAACCAAATCTACAAATTTCCACTGTATTACTAATAAATACTTTAATAATAGATGCGGAAATTACAATGTGCTGTTTCAAATTCAGTGTCACATTTTATTCTGCACTTTTGAAGATGCAACAACAAGATAAACTAACAGAACCATCACTGTCATGACAATACAAATAGTAAAGAAAACGAATGGAAATTTATCTTTGTGACACCAAATAGGTGCAGCCAAGATGCACAATAAGCGTGTTTGAGATCACCCAGGTGAACTCAACGCTGCACAGATCACCTGGTGTGTGACATATATTTTTGTTTTTGCTCCAACATCAACTGTCAATCATCACAAAAATATCGCGAGAAAGGGGTGGGAGCAAAGGGCAAACCTACCCGGACACAGCTGGAAACTGAACTGACTGAAAGCTGCCCTACAGACTACAAAACAATGCATTATGGGACATGTGTCCTGATGGTTTTTGTAGTTGAGTTATCAATTAAAATAATTTAAAATACCAATTCATTAAAAAAAGGCTACATACATTACAAAACATTAAAATAATCATAAAATATATAATAACACAGATCACACTAAGGGGGAGAGGAATATTAAAACTAAATTGAATGTTAAGGACAACTCCAACTTAACCTTCCTCCGGTTCTGTGTGACCCAGAGAAAAGTTCAGCACGGACTGCATGTATTTAGAAAATTACGAGCGAATAGATACGTTCTAAAAAGGAAAGTAAGGAACTCCTTAATGTGGTCCGCGGAGGGGGAGGGAGGGGGCTGTCAGGTGTCCTGCTTTCAAGCCCTGTCATTGTCCCGCCCCCAAGAGTCATTTACCCCACTGTGATTGGTTGGTCAGCTCCGTGCGCGACAATAAAAAAGTGTCATTCATTAAAACTGGCGGGCTGCAGTAACATTAAACTTTCATATTAAGGCGGGGGCCGCAATATATCATCTTGGAGACCGCAAATAGCCGCGAGTTTGAGACCCCTGCTGTAGGTCTATCACTGGTACACTAGCCGCAGGTTGGAAGAATGAATCAATAGTTCACTTACTCATAGCTCAGACGCACATGTCAGGTTGTGATGATATTTGTCTCCGTTTCCTTCCCACAGATGTTAACGCGTGCTCGATTGTCTGTAGGCCCCTCCCCCTGCACGCATTTTAGCCACTTGCAGCGGCGTTCTCTATTCTTCTCACACGCAGTGGCCGCCTCACAGACGGGCATCACGCGAGTGTGTGCTCGCGTTTCATGAGTATGTGCGCGAGTGTGTGTGTCTGCCTGCGTGCGTGTGCGCTCGCGTCTCATTGATTATTTGATTGATCATTGGCGTGCCCCTTCCACGTTTAATGTATAAAAAACCACGTAGGGTGGGGGAGGCAAATTTACTGGATGCGCATGTGCGACTGGATGTAAAATTCAGTTGCACACTCTCAAATTTTGGTCGCAAAATGCGACCAATTGGTCGCAGTCTGGAGCCCTGCTGACTGTCTCCCGGCTGCTGGGAGAACGCTGGGGTGCTAACTGGGTTAGCCCTGGTAGCGCGGCCCGCGCTACAAGTAACGACCTGGCTAGCCGGCTTAGCTTCCACTGTGCGGAGCCGCGCTTCTAACTGCTCTAGCCTGGCCTCCAAGTCTAACACAAGACTACACTTAACACATCTACCGCTATCTTCACTAAAGGAGGCAGGATCGTCACTAAACATATGGCACATGGAGCAGGAGAGAGTGGGAAAGGTGGAAGGAGTGGTGGCCATGCTAGGTTCTAAGCTAGGCTAGCGGTGTTTAGGTAAAGAGAAGTGGTTAATTTAGCAAAATGAGAAAGTGAACAGCAAGCGGTTTAACAGTAGTGTATCGCTACTAAAAGGTGCTAGATGTGAATATTAACCCAGATAACCCTTAGAGTAAGCAATAGTAGTCAGGCTAATGCCAAACAAGAGAGCAGTAGTCAAACACGACTAGTGTTGGGAAAGGCTCACCTGGAAATGACGTCACAGGAAGTCCAGGCTGACTCATCCCATAACAGAATGAAATAATGTACAAAACTGATATTCTCCTCAATGTGTCCGTCTGGAGGAGCAGATATAGGTGCAGACAGACAGACAGACAGACAGACAGACAGACGTATTAATTGTCCACTAGGGGAAAGTTGTTTTCATAGTAAACATTTCTTCATAAGCTACAGAATTATGGTATTCATGCATATGCCTTTAGTTTATTTTATTTTTGATAAAACAATGTATGGCGTATGTCTCAACCATTCAGAAAGCAACAAGAAATGACATTTGATGAACAATTTCCCATTTCCACGTGGATTATTACCCACATCTGTAGCTTGTCAGATGCAGTTAAATGGATGGAAATCAAATGCCCCATCACAATGCGTAATGACCACAATGGCTGATCTTGGATCTTAGAAGATGTGGCAAATGGAAGAATTGGGAGTGAACGCATCTTTAGACAGCAAGAAGACTTGCTGGCAAACGAGGACCAGTGGCTGATGAGGTTGTGAGGCTCCAGCATTTGCGGCGTCTGTCACTGTTTGCCACTCACGTGCCTTTTTGGCATTAGTAATGCCCACACTGTGCCCTCCAAACAACATTTTTCTCCTCTTTTCCACCTCGCCAACGATAACTTCTACTTCACATTGAGTGAAGTTACGTTTCTTTGATTTCCTCTCTGTGGTTGCCATGGTTTCACTATCAATGAATATTCATTTGTGGGCGTTTCACGGACTATTTATGGGCAACTATGGGCGTGTCATGAAGCCACAAAAGCTGAGCAGCATTTAGGATTGATTGTGATTTATTAAGGGAAGGATGTGTAGGATGTGCGTGCGCACGGTTTATAAATCCAAATATTTCTGTGCGTACGCACGTCCTATGTTTCATCCGTACGCCACTTCTGACGCAAATCCTACGCAAAGTTTTAGAAATGAGGCCCCAGACCTGGATCCAGGTTCCTGACTCCAGTTCTCCAGAGGTCCTCTATGAAATTAAAAATGTGTCTAAATGGACGAGCTTGTAGATTTGATGTGAGACCTTGTAAAATAGAATGTGAAAACATGTGCATCAGAAATCTGCATCTGTGGTCAGGGGTTGACAGCCCAGAAATGTGCAGTGGCCCACAGGGCCGGTAGTTTTTGAAAGTTCCTGGCCCTGCCTAAAAGTTACTGGCCCTGCCTGAAAGTTACTGGCCCTGCCTGACAGTTACTGGCCCTGCCTGAAAGTTACTGGCCCTGCCTGAAAGTTACTGGCCCTGCCTGAAAGTTACTGGCCCTGTCTGACAGTTACTGGCCCTGCCTGAAAGTTACTGTCCCTGCCTGAACGTTACTGGCCCTGTCTGACAGTTACTGGCCCTGCCTGAAAGTTACTGGCCCTGCCTGAAAGTTCCTGGCCCTGCCTGACAGTTACTGGCCCTGTCTGACAGTTACTGGCCCTGCCTGAAAGTTACTGGCCCTGCCTGAAAGTTACTGGCCCTGTCTGACAGTTACTGGCCCTGCCTGAAAGTTACTGGCCCTGCCTGACAGTTACTGGCCCTGCCTGAAAGTTACTGGCCCTGCCTGAAAGTTACTGGCCCTGCCTGAAAGTTACTGGCCCTGCCTGAAAGTTACTGGCCCTGCCTGAAAGTTACTGGCCCTGTCTGACAGTTACTGGCCCTGCCTGAAAGTTACTGGCCCTGCCTGAAAGTTACTGGCCCTGCCTGAAAGTTACTGGCCCTGTCTGACAGTTACTGGCCCTGCCTGACAGTTACTGGCCCTGCCTGACAGTTACTGGCCCTGCCTGAAAGTTACTGGCCCTGCCTGAAAGTTACTGGCCCTGTCTGACAGTTACTGGCCCTGCCTGAAAGTTACTGGCCCTGCCTGAAAGTTACTGGCCCTGTCTGACAGTTACTGGCCCTGCCTTAAAGTTACTGGCCCTGCCTGAAAGTTACTGGCCCTGTCTGACAGTTACTGGCCCTGCCTTAAAGTTACTGGCCCTGCCTGAAAGTTACTGGCCCTGTCTGACAGTTACTGGCCCTGCCTTAAAGTTACTGGCCCTGCCTGACAGTTACTGGCCCTGCCTGGAAGTTACTGGCCCTGTCTGACAGTTACTGGCCCTGCCTGAAAGTTACTGGCCCTGCCTGAAAGTTACTGGCCCTGCCTAACAGTTACTGGCCCTGCCTAACAGTTACTGGCCCTGCCTGACAGTTACTGGCCCTGCCTGGAAGTTACTGGCCCTGCCTGAAAGTTACTGGCCCTGCCTGAAAGTTACTGTCCCTGCCTGAAAGTTACTGTCCCTGCCTGACAGTTACTGTCCCTGCCTGAAAGTTACTGGCCCGACACCGCGACCCGCCGCCACAGGCGGCACCCAAGCGACGGACGCCGCAGCAACTTTAGGGGGGTCCGGGGACATGCCCCCCTGGAAAGTTTTAATTTGGTGCAATTTGGTGCATTCTGGTGACATCTAGCACTTATTTCTACACTTTTCAATGACTGAAAATAGAGCATATCAAACTATAATCTACTCTAGTCTGTTTCAGATGTTTTGAATAGAGCCCTGCAGTGTAGTAGGAAACACTAGTTCAGAAGGTTTCCTGCTGCTTCTAATCACTGCTATTTCACATTTGTTCCTAATCAATAGTTAAGAAGTTTTATGTACTTTTCTGCTCTGACTGCCTTTAGGTTCTGCTTTTTGTTACTGTTGCAAAGTTACATTTACTTTTTAGTTACTTTAGTTACTTAATTAAATAATTGAAAAATTAAATAAAAATAAATTACTGAGATTAGGCCTGCACAATAAACCGCAAATTTCTCGTTATCGCAAAATCCAGCTCTGCAATATGCATATCGCAAAAGACGGCAAATATCGCAATAAATCATAAACCTTAAATGTGTTAAAACAATCTAATGGCAGCTTGAACCATTTAACAAATCAAATAAATCCCTTAATGCATTTGACCAATCGGATGGACGCCTTCACATTGTTGACCAATCAGATGGAGCCCTGTTATGTTAGATGTTTGTCACCTATGTCAACGAGGGTCATTTGGAGTATAATTTTTAAACTGTTGCAATGAAATGGGAATGGTTATTTGGTTATTTTAGTGTTTGTTTATATACGCAAATTATATCGTTATCACAATTTTAATCTCTGATATTGCATATCGCGAGTTTTCCTCATATCGTGCAGGTCTAACTGAGATCATTCAGCTTACTAGAAATACTTACTGCTTACAGTGTTGTAAAGAAAAACAAAATGAAGTACTTTGACATTCTACTGCATTAGAGTCTGAGATTCAGGTATTTGGAGTTGCCTTTGATTCTTTACATTCAGCTTAAAGCATAGTGCAGACAGTTTCATCTTCAAAGCATTCATTAAATATCTTGCTGTCCATACTATTAATTCCACCCATTACTCCATCTAACATATTCCTATCTATTCCTGCCATGTCTTCCACATCTCTGACATGCTTCAGTCTCTCTTCAGTGACGGTGTCGGATTTATAATCAAATGTAATAATAACCCACTGGCTTGTTCCTTCGTTGTTGCTGTTTAACATTGTTTTGTATTGAATTGTTACATTCATTAAAGTTTGGAGAAAAAAGTAGAGTGAGCGCGTGCCGCGTGGTGCTCGGCAGTGAAAGCCCCGCCCGCAGGCAGGAGAGAAGGAGAAGTGATCAAAGGTTTCCCATAGAAACCCTTGAAGTCTGAACACAGGGCTAGCAGAAAAAGGAAATTATGAAGACGAGGTAAATCTACACGTTTTTGCAAAATATACTTTATTGAAAAAGGTGAAAATATATTAACCGTTAGATATTTTAGTGGCCCGAGCGGACAAGTGAAAAATAAAGTCTTGTGGTCCGCACTGCTCGAAAAACAGGACCGGGCCAGCGGACAAATGGCTATGCCGAGCTCTAAGGTGTAAAAATCTTCTGCTGTGAACTGACAGATTCCCATTAGCATGTGTTCATCTAGAGCAGGGGTCAGGAACCTATGGCTCGCAGCCATATATGGCTCTTTTGATGGTCACATGTGGCTCGCAGACAAATCTTTAATCATACTTATTTTTTTTCTTTTCATTAGACCAGTCCTCGTGCACGATGCGATGCCAGAGGCGCGCAGTAGTAGCGGTGCTTGGAGAGAAAAAAATCTGTGCCACTATCAATTTATTATTATCTATTATTTCACAGAATTTGTACCAGCCGGAAACCTGTGAATTGCCGTGCCTAAAACTGCGCGCTCCCGTCTCTGAGAAAGAGCGCACACTTGCGGGGTGTGAGGAAGAAAGCGAAGGGGTGACAGGCAGCAGGTGAATCCTGCAGGGATTGTAAAAACGTAAAACCTGCTGCCCGTCACTCACTGCAGTGTGTGTGTGTGTGTTTGTCTCCAGGTCTGCATGTGAGTCTTTGTCACATCTACAGAACATTCAGACCTACCATCACGTTTAAAGTCTCAACGCCTGCATGAAGCTGAAACTCACCACGGATCAACCAGACTAGACCATCAGCAGAACCACCACGAGAAATACTCATCATTTATTAGCAACAGCATAACCATGTTATTAAAAAGAATCCACAGACTTATTGTACTTTAAAAATGTTGAAATTCCATCAAATGCTCACATTCACTTGTATATTTAGTTTTAAACATATTGTCGCGGACTGAGTTGGGTCCGCTGTTGGGCCGCGTTAAAAGTTCTGGAGTTCATTAAACACATCAAGCAGAGATCTGATTGGCTCTCAGTTCTGTCGCTCAGCCTGTTGTTAGGTAGTTTGGACCAATGGGGTTCAGCTATGGGCCGAATAAGGGAAATGGGAGGACTGGAGCGGGAGCAGAGGAATATAAAGTGGGAGAAGCGCTCTCGTCTCAGAGGGAGAGATTGAGGAGTTGATGAATTAGTTGTACGGTGTTTGTTACGGTCTACAGTAACCAGAATAAAGAACCTTCAAAGAGGTTAAGTCTCCGTGCCTCAGTGTGGGACAGGGACGCTACATTATTGTATGGCTCTTTGGAAATTACATTTAGAAATATGTGGCGTTTATGGCTCTCTTGGTCAAAAAGGTTCCCGACCCCTGGACTAGAGTTACAACTTCAAATCTGTGATTCCAACTGCTCACATGTGCTTCTGCGTGTGCTCCAATCTGCTGCCACAAATCACAGGTGCGCTACAACTGCGCTCTGAATTCTGACACATTCCATGCAAGAAACTTGTGTCAAAACTGATCTGTGTCCGAAACTGGAACTAGGGGGAGGGGGAGGGTTAGAGGAGGTGGAGTCAACCAATCAGATCGCAGTACTCTGAGAACTTGGTAAAGTTAGAAAGATATTCACAGATTCGGACTTCCTGCTTCAATAACTCTTCTGATAAATGTTCAAATGTGACAGCAAGTCTCTCAGTCATTTTGTTTTTGCTAAAAGCCAGGTCAAAAAGATGGGTCTTGAGCCTTTTCTTAAAAGCATCAATGCTCTCTGAGGCTCTCAGGTCCTCTAGCAGACTGTTCCATAGACGGGGGCCATAGTGTTGAAAAGATGCCTCTCCATAGGTTTTAGTTTTTACCATCAGAATGGTTAACAGACCAGTCCAGAGGATCTCAGGGTTCATCCTTCACTAAAAGATCTGATAGATAAGAAGACAGAAGACCGTTAAGACATTTAAACACAGTATCTTCAAATTGATCCTAGTTAGTATTCAGAGATTATTTAACTTAATGTTAATTGTTTAAATTAAACTTAATAACAATAACTATTATTTTAAAAGGCTGCTAGAAGTTGAAGCTGGGGTAACTATGGTGCACTGGGGCTCTGTCCTCTTTTCTGTCCTTTTCCAATTCTTTTCTTTCTCATCTACCTCTACACTTCCTCTCTTCTCTATCTGTGATCATCATTTATCATTTAGTTCTCCATGCCTCTGTTTGGTGCAGTACGATTCATGTATTGTCCCTCTATCCCTCTCCCCTCCTGGGGAGTGGGAGTGCTTCCAGACTCCAGTTGGCCCATCCGTGCTCCTGTTCCTGACTGTGTACCTCCTCTCTGCTCCTGCTCCTACACCTGGCTGTGGTTCCTGTCTCCGGCTCGACTCGCGCCCCTGACTGTCCCCCCAACCCCGGCTGGATGAAGCTCGTCTGCTGGACTTTAAATATATAGATGTAGAGTTTGATAAGTTAATTCTTCTCTCAGAGTTCTGGTAAATCGCCTGTCCGTCCTGGGGGAGGATCCCTCCTTCATGTGGACACCCCTGAGGTTTCTTCATTTTTTTCCGGAATCCGGTTTTTTAGGAGTTTTTCCTTACCGCGAAGGGGGGTCTAAGGGCAGGGATGCCAGTATAGCTTAGTCAGTTTGTTAGTTTATTTTAGTATTTTCCTATTGACTCTTTGTATTCATGATCCTTTTGAGTTCATGTTTTACTTCAAAGCCCATCGAGACGACTGTTGTTGTGATTTTGGGCTATACAAATAAAATTGAATTGAATTGAATCCTGAAGCATATGGGAACCAATGCAGGGATTTTAAAATTAGGGTGTTGTGAGCCCCCCTCCTGGTCTTTGTAAAAACTCGTGCAACAGAGTTCTGGAGGAGCTGAAGGTTCCTAATGTTGGTTTTTGGAAGACCAGCAAGCGGGGCGTTACAATAATCTAGTTTACTCATGATGAAAGCATTAGCATCTCCATGTTAGCAGGATGAATCCAATGGGGAGCTTCAATGTCAGGTTAGATGGGAAACAGGGAGACCCTCCAGTCCTGGAGTTTGACACGTGACCTAGAAGATGAAAGTGTTCCATCACCGTGAACCAGCTTTGACCTCAGTGACCTTCTACAGGTGGACCATCATGGACTGTCTGTCTGTGGGAGGAGACTTGATGCAGGATCAGAATCAGAATCAGGATGAGGATCAGAATCAGAATCAGGATCAGGATGAGGATCAGAATCAGGATCAAAATCAGAATCAGGATCAGGATCAGGACGAGGTGTGTCAGAAGCTGGAACACGGGTGAAGGTCGTCTGCAGATGAGACGTTGCAGTCGTCTGCAGAGACGTCTGAGGTCAGGAGGACACAGTTCCTCATCCAGTTTCATGACTGATGTCCCAACCAGAACCAGCAGATGAAGGACTTTCATCAGAACCGAGTTTAGCAAGTCCCTGCTCCATCGGGACCAGACCCTGTTGAGTCATGAGGCTCTGGTTGCTTTGAGAAGCTTGTTTCCATAGTGACAGCTCACTGGGAGGAGTGTGTGGAGGGGGGGGGGGGGGGTTACTCCTGCAGAAGAACACGGTTCTGTTCAATCAGAACAGCAGATTGAGTGCAGAGGTTAGAACCTGCTGATGGTCTCTGACATTCAATTCAATTCAATTTTATTTGTATAGCCCAAAATCACAACAACAGTCGTCTTGATGGGCTTTGAAGTAAAACATGAACTCAAAAGGATCATGAATACAAAGAGTCAATAGGAAAATACTATAATAAACTAACAAACTGACTAAGCTATACTGGCATCCCTGCCCTTAGACCCCCCTTCGCGGTAAGGAAAAACGCCTAAAAAACCGAATTCCGGAAAAAACGAAGAAACCTCAGGAAGGAGGGATCCTCCCCCAGGACGGACAGGCGATTTACCAGAACTCTTAACCCATTGAGTTCTTCACGGCCAAAGCGAAACCTGAAGTGAGACCAGAGTTTGCCCCGTCCACCCTAACAAGGTTCTGAAGACGGCAAGGAGTGTCATGACTCGAAAATCAAATGATATACAGTTTTCATAATAATTATGATTTATTCCAGTCTGGTATGTGAGCTGTTCATTACATTAAAGAGGATTTTCCATAGAACTGATCTACAGGAGGAAGCAGCAACGTTTATGACATGAAGGACCAATTCTAAATGTTCTTTAACAGCTGTGACATCACCAACAATGATACACAGAAATACAGAAACATTTCCAATAGAGCTGATATGTTATTAACAAACAGCAGGTCAAATAACTTTTTAAACATAGTTTAGCAGTAACTCTAAAAGGTTCTTTCATAACAAATTTGCACAAAGAAAATAGGTCAAAGTTGAAATGGTCTAGAAACTGTTAGAAACCCAAAGTCCTGCATTTGTGGTTTTTCATGCCTGCAGCCATAGGATCCATCAGAACAAAATACCATCAACATTTCTAAGAACTTCACTACCATAACATGAAAACAAAAAAGTGTATTCTGGTTCATTCATCTGTAGTTCCATTATCAGACACAGCCTGAGGAACTCCACTGCTTTATGGCTTTTAGAATTCAATGTTTCTACTTTTTCCTTAGTTTACTATCTATAATAAATACATTTTCCATCAATTTGAACAGCATCATGCTTCATTTATTTACCCTCAGTAGATAGTGGTGATCAGCTGTAGTTTTCATTTAAAGCTTGTTTACATTAATATTAACATTTGTCAGAAAGAAAGTCTGACTTTAATCTGACCTTGATTGGTTTTTATTCAATAAACTGAACATATGACTTTGTAAATGTCAGCTGCTGTGACAGCAGAGACATGACAAACACCAGCAGTGCAGTCGTACGCCGCGCTGTTTCCGTCCACAGACATACATTTCACCACCGTCATCACACCTGTAGCACTTTCAAAGTACAGAATCATTACTGCAACATTTTCATCTCAGCGCCTCTGTCCTACGGTGCACATTGACTTAATTCACCTGTTCATGAAGGCTGATGCAGAAAAGTGGTTGGCTTTAGGTGGGCGGGGTCACAGTAAGAGCTCTTAGGTGGGCGGGGTCACAGAGCGCTGCGTGATTGGACCACCATAGGGGAAAAAAGATCATTGTGAGGAGAGATTGTCACTCAAACCTGATTTTTTCTTCAAATCTGAAAGACACTGACAGATGACAGATCAGGTGTGTATTGCTGTCACCCCCCCACGTACCACTGTCTTTCCCTTTGGGGCAGTAACCCCAAAAGACCTCAGACCTCTCAGTCCAGAAAAGCAACAGCTAAGATACTGCAGGACCCTCAATTATATGATATTATATTACATTAATAATAATAATAATAATAATAATACATTTTATCTAAAAGCACATTTCAGAACACCCAAGGACACTGTACAGATTCAAAGTAAAACACAATAAAATTACAAAATGTTAGAAGCACAATAAATAAATTCATCAATAAAATCAGATAAAAGATGAAACATTGTGATCAGGAAAAGCAAAGTTAAACATGTAGGGTCCGGTGTGGGGGAGGCCCCTGGCTTTGGGGGTCTCTCCTCCCCTTTCCTGGTCTGGCTGCTCTGGCTGGGTAGGATCTGGTTCCCCACAACACAAGATTCACTTCGGCAGCATGCATGTACCTCCACCCCCACGTGCACGTGCACACTGCCACACTGCTCCCTGTCTGCTTCATCCCCCCTCCTAACCTACATTGTATTGATGGTCAGATATTTTCCACTCATCTTCGTGTCAGATTTTTACCCATGATGGAATATTTGTCTTTCCAGCAGATCTAGTATAATTGTTACAGCTTAAAAGAATAACTGATCCAAATCAGTGCTTGTATCCCCCCTTTTTTCACCTTTCTTCCTTTTACTCTCTTTGACCCCCCCCCCCCCCCACACACACACACACATTTTTTTCCCTCTTCCTCCCCACACACACTAAATGTAACAAATAAAGAAATAAATAATACAACAAAAAGGGGTTAATTCAGATCTACACTCTGGCTTCTAAAGTTCTATAACCTCTTTTTGTGATAGTAAAACCTGTCCAACACTAAAGGCCTGCAGCTCTAATTTTTGGTTCAGTTGAGGCCCGACATGGTGTGGCTTCGAAATTGGAGTCTCTATCGAACAATGTTTCTTCAAGCTGCAGAAATCTGGGGGTGATTTTTGATACTGATCTCAATCTGGAGACACATGTTAAATCAGTGGTCAAATCTTGTTTCTGGCAACTACATAGGTTATACAGGATAACCCCCCTCCTATCAAAAAAATGTCTGGAGATGGTGATTCATGCTTTCATTTTTTCCCGTTTGGACTATTGTAACGCACTCTACACATGCCTTTCACAGCAGAGTGTGTATCAACTCCAGTTAGTGCAAAATGCTGCCGCCAGACTCATAACTGGAACCAGAATGAGAGACCATATCACTCCAGTTTTAGCGTCTTTGCACTGGCTCCCAGTCCGTTTTAGAATAGATTTTAAGATTTTATTAATTGCTTTTAAAGCACTCTGTGGTCTGGCCCCTAAATATATAGCCGATCTCCTCACTCCTTACGTACCTGGTCGCAATCTTAGATCTTTGGCAAAAGGCCTTTTAACAATCCCACAATCTAGATTGAAGACCAGGGGAGATAGGGCCTTTGCTGTAAGAGCCCCAACACTTTGGAACAGTCTCCCTGAAGAGATCAGGCTCGCTGGGTCCCTACCAGTATTTAAATCTCTTTTAAAAACTTACCTCTTCAGGTGTGCTTTTAATGATTTTATTGGTTCTTAAATCTAAACATTGTATTTTATTGATTTTATTGATTTTATTGTTTTCTTGATTTTATTGGTTTTACTGATTTATCTATTTTATTGATTCTAACCACTATCACCATTTCATACGTGTGCTGGTTTTATTTCTCCATACTGGAAACTGTTTTTAACACTGATTTTGTCTCATATTAACTGTACAGCACTTTGTAATCTGGGTTTCGAAAAGTGCTATATAAATAAAGTTTATTATTAAATAAAGTTTATTATTATTAATCTGTTTGCTAAGCTGTTAACAGAACAAGTGTTAAATAAAAAAATAAAAAAAATAAAAATAATCACCAATCACTTCCATCATTGACGAAACAGGAGATGTCACTCATGATCCGGTCAAAATCAATACAGCGTTTAAAGACTTTTATAAAAACTTATACACATCACAGATCAACCCATCAGAGCAAAGCATCAACTCATTTCTAGATAAAATAAACCTACCCAGATTAACTGAAGATCAGATGATAAACCTAGACTCACAGCTTTCGTTGTCTGAGCTTCATGAAGCTCTGTTACTTATGCCTAACGGTAAAGCTCCAGGGCCTGACGGCTTTCCTAGTGAGTTTTAGAAAGAATTCTGGGAACAACTGGCACCAACGTTTTTTGAAATGGTACCATTTTTTAAGGAAAGCAAATCAATGCCACCTAACATGAACTCCGCCAACATAATTCTCCTCCTTAAACCAGATAAAGATCCCACTAGCCCTTCTAGCTATCGCCCCATTTCTTTAATCAATGCAGATGTTAAAATTATCTGCAAAGCACAGAGAATAGAAAAAGTCACTCCTTACATAATTCACCTCAATCAAACTGGTTTCATCAAAGGCAGACACTCGGATGACAATGTCCGCAGACTCGTTAACATAATAGACTTTGCCACCATCAAAAACCAGGAAATGACCATACTATCATTGGATGCTGAAAAAGCTTTTGATAGAGTAAATTGGACGTTCCTGATTGCTGCCCTCCATAAGTTTGGGTTTGGAGAATCATTCATCAACTGGATCCAAATATTATATCACAACCCCAATGCATCTGTCAGAACTAATAAACAGACTTCCAACAGGTTCTTTCTTGGAAGAGGAACCAGACAGGGTTGCCCACTCTCCCCCTCTCTTTTTGCCATATTTATTGAGCCTCTAGCTGCAGCAATAAGACTGTGACACCATCACATTGAAAAAATTAATGAAAAGTACGATGAATGAAAATGTAAAATATAAGGAGAAACGAAACTTATTGCTCAAGGGAAAATGCATATGAAAAGAAAATGTGGGAATTATAACAAAAAAAATCCTGTGTACACTGCCTATGAATATGACTATTGGCGTCATTGACTATGGAACTTTTGACTGGGTAAACCATCATTAGAGGCGGAAACCAAAGATGATTTGAAGAGAGGAGCGGGAGACGCTGAAAAGGAACATCAGACGCTGAAGGAGGGGGGTGTGGCGGTGCCAGACGCCGAAAGTTTGCAGCCGCAGCTTGTCATCCCTTCATTTTCATCCAACAGTATTGGAAGAATAGCGGGAGATTAATTAATTCTAACCTTCATCTTGGCGGAGTGCTTGCGGGAGGACCGGGTCCCGGAAAGCGGCGTTCTGGACGGGAGGAGCGCACCCGAAGGAGCAGTTTTGGATTTACTCTGGGAAGCAGTGAGACCGACCCTATATTCATTTTTTTTTTATGTACATATTTTTTTAAGTCATGGTACCATGTGAAGATTGAGACTTCATTTTTTTCGTTTTGGAGGAACTTTTTTTTCAACGGATTATTCTAATTTTTTTTTTTTTGCATCATACCAGGAGCGGACAGAGAACTATTGACTGCGGGTCTCTCTTTCTGTTTTTTTCTTCTTCTTCTTGTTTCAACGGGTTCGTTTGTTGCGGGAAAAAGGATGTTTATTTATTAGGGGTTTTTCTGTGGGAGTATTTTGTATTTCTTCTTGGTTTGTTTGGCTTGTAATACATGGTGAGGAACCCCTTGGTAATGTAACAATCAGAAGACCTTGTAAATGTTTTTTTTTGAGCATTACAAGACAGAATGAGAGTATTAAAGGAATTAAAACCAAACACAGCCATCATAAAATTTGTCTATATGCAGACGACATATTACTGTTCTTAAATAATTCACGTTCTGTAAATGAAACGGCAACAGTTATTAATGAATTCTCCTCCATATCAGACTACTCCATTAATTGGAATAAATCTGTTTTATTACCATTGAACAGTAATGTGGAGCAAGGACTCACAATACCAGTTAAATCAGGCATTATCAAATATCTAGGTATTTATTTTACCCCCAAATTATCAGAACTGGTGCAGCTAAACCACACCCCGTTACTGAAAAGCATACAGGATGATCTAGCACACTGGGTTAACCTGCCTCTGTCCCTCATGGGCAAGTTATCCATGGTCAAAATGAAAATCTTACCCAAAGTCAATTATCTCTTCTTGATGATCCCCACACAACCGCCACTAAAATGGTTCAAAGCATTAGACTCATCCATATCAAGCTTTTTATGGAACAATAAACCTGCAAGAATTAGTCTAAAAACTTTAAAATCTGCAAAAAGCTGTGGAGGCTTAGAATTACCTAACTTCCACAAGTACTTTCTTGCAAATAGATTACAATACATCTTAAAATGGTTAAAAAATAATCCAGAAACCAACTCATGGTTAGACTTGGAACAGGCGTTATGTGGGAAGATCAACCTGTCAGATCTACCGTTTATTAGCCAAACAGTGAAAAAACAGGATTGTTTCAAAAGTATTAATATAAACGCCACTTTAACAGCCTGGTGGGAATTTCTAAAAATATCTAAGTCATCAATTCAACCGTGCAGAATGACACCCATCTGGAACAACCTGGACATCCTCATAAACAAAAAGATGATACACTTCCCAGCTTGGCAAGCAGGGGGCGTGACGTTACTAGAGCACTTAATTATTGACAGAAGATTCATAACTCCCCAGGAACTACAAGACAAACATGGAATAAATAACTTCCTGGAATATCAGCAACTTAAGTCTATTATTACTAAAAAGTTTAAATACAGAGACAACGATTTTAAGCTACCAGAGGTAGTTACCGCTCTGATTAACTTTTCAATGAACAAAACTCTCTCCAAAATATACAAACTTTTATGTAAATTAGATAATAATATTTCACTTCCAATAACAAAATGGGATGCAGATTTGAGCATCAGCACAGATGGAAACTTTTGGTCAGAACTTTGTCTAAACACCTTTAAACTGACAAAAAGTCCAAATTTGCAGCTAATCCACTTCAAAACTCTTCACAGAATTTACTACACTGGACAGAGGATGTTCAAGATGGGTCTCAGTAACTCAGACATTTGTGAACACTGTGACAGTAATCTACCTGATAGTTACATGCATGCACTGTGGCTCTGCACGCCTGTCCAGGCTCTCTGGCAGCAGGTATGTGCCGATCTATCAGCCTGGCTTAAGGTTTCAATCACGGCTTCACCGTCACTTTGTGTGCTTGGTGACATGAGTGCCATCGAGGTAGAAGGAGAATTATTAAATATCATTTTCATAACTCTTTGTATTGCTAAAAAAATCATCTTAATAAATTGGAAAAACAAGAAAAATATAAATATAAGTCAATACATAAATCTGCTTTTTGATCATATCAGCTTGGAAAAAATGTCAGCCCAAAGTTCAAGTAACTTGGAAAGAATTCAGTCTCTCTGGTCTCCCAAGGCTAACTCCATGACTTAGGGGGGGGGGGGCTGGCTGTCGCTGCTCCCTGCCTCTCTGCCGTGGTGCGGGGTGGGGGTTGGGGCCTCTGCTGCCCGGTGGGGGCTGGTGGGGATCCCGTTTGTCGGGGGGTTGGGTCCGGTGCTTGGGCGGGGCGGGCTGGGGCACTGCGTGGTCTTCCGGGCTCGGCTGTGGGGGTGCGTGGTGTGGGGGGGGTTGAGTGGTGGTCCGGCTTGGCTTGGGGGGGTGGACTCTTTGCCCGTGCTGGGGGGGCTTGTCAGACCTGTCAGGTGGGGGGGGGCTTTCTGGGGGGGGCACTATGGGTACGGGACCTTGGGGGTTTGACGGGTCGAGGTCTCCGCTGGTGTCAATCGGCGGTTGTCCCGGCCGGTTGGCTGCCTTGGTCCCGTCGAGGCCTGACCAGAGCTCTCTCAGGGCCGGCGCCTGGGGGTGGGGGCGACGCTTTCTGGCTGCTCTCTCTCTGTGTGAGTAATCAGGAAATGTCCCCTCAGTGCCCTACCCGCCAATTTTAACTGCACCCCCTTAGTACACACACCTTTTACTCCTCAAGATATACATTAAAACACAAACACACACATGCACACACACACACCCTCACAAAGACACACACACACACGCACACACATTTTGCAAGGAAGGTGGGACCTAGGTCCATCTGTCCCCTACCCCATCCCTGGTGGGGGGGTACTGGGCCCTTGGCAATGACGGCCATGTCCCCTGGGTGCCGGTTTCCTGGGCCCGGCGGTGCTCTCTCTCCGTGGGGGGAGGGTTCACATTACACCTGAGCTGGGGATGTCCATATCCCTGTGGGGTGGGCTCTGGTCCTTGCCCCTGAGCGCTGGGCCCCGCCCAATTTCCAACTGTGGCCGAGACTGGTCCCCCCTTTCCCCGGGGTGTCCCCCTCCTGGGCGGGGACAGCTGTCCCCTGCCTTGCTCCTTCCTGGACCAACCGTGGGCCGGGTGGGTGGCTGCTTGGAGCGCGGAGCTGGTCTCCCTTGGGGGGTCCTGGCTCGTACCTGGGGTTGGGGTGGGGGGATGCCCGGAACTCCTGGGTTGTGATGAGGTGCTTGTCTGGGGCTGTGGGCGCCCTTCTCGGGTGGGGCCCTGCGTTGGGCCCTCCCAGCGTGGCGGGGGCTGCTCTCCTGGTTGGGCTTGGGCGGCGCTCTCTTCCCCCCGTGCCTCCCTGCTCTCTGGCTCTGGGGGCCTCATGGTGGTCCTGCTGGCCCTGGCCTGGGTGGCGGATGTGGTCGCCCGGGGGGTGGTTGTTCTCTGTCTGCTGCCGCGGCGGGATGGCTGGTCACTCTCCCTCCTTCTTTTCACATTCCACCATCCATTTAGAAGAACATAAACACTCACCTGAGCACAGGTGTTAGCTCACCTTTACACTAATAGTTTGCATGAATGAATGAATGAAATATTTCACACTAGTTGGTTTAAAGGCAGAAGTATGCGTGTGTGAACAATATCTGTATTGTGTGCATGTTTTGTGTACATGTTGACATGTGGACATCTTTGCAGTTAACAGGTGTGTTTATAACATCTGAATGTGTGTGTGGACAGGCTCCGCCCCTTGAGATTTGTATTACATTTGAACCTTACCGTAATGATAAACATCCAGTAAACGTATTGCTTTGGGCTGCTTCATGGCTTTACCCCCCCCTCTCCTATTATCACCCTCCTATCCCCCCTCCTATTACCCCCCCCCTAGCATCCCTCTCTCTTCTTCCCTCCTTTCCTTTTCCGTCCGGTCCAACGCCAAAGATTTTCAAATATCATTGAAATGAATAAAGTCTGGCTTCAATTCCAAAAGGGGTTTATTCAGACATTCCTCTGGTTTGTCTGAAGATTAATAACCCCTGTTGTTAAAGTAAAATATGTCCAACACAAGAGGCCTTCAGCTCTCATCTGTCTGCCCACCTGTTGGACAGGACAAGTTAAAAAAAAATAAAAGGATTGGCTATCATGCACGCACTTGGTTTGTCAGTGGAAAGAATTTGCTGCATACGTCTCCATTCAGAGGTTGATAAAAACTAACCCTTGAAACTTAAAAAATTGTGGAAAAATACCAAAACGTTGAAAAAAAGACTAGGTTGTCACACGGACAACCATCAGGTCAATTTTGGTTGTCCTCCGTGAAATCTGGTTGTCTCGGACAACCGGATAACCGCTTATTTCCAACGCTGTTAAGATCCACATTTAAATCCTGAATCAGCTGACCCTTCTTGGAGAGGGAGCAGATATTCATGAGGCCAACGCTGACGGTTGTGATGACTTGGTGTGGAGCAGAATCAGTCAGGTTCACAGATCTGGGGAGGAGAGAGCACTCTGTGGTCCACAGAACGTCCGGTGTTACGGGGAGGACGGCGGGTAGTGGAGGAGAGGAAGTGGACTCAGTTGGACTTGTCTTGGTAATGCCGGGGATGTACCTCTGCCGGGGAGTCCATGGGGAAGTGTAGCAGAGGTAGAGGAGTTGCAGGCAGACAGCGGAGACGGAGGAGTTCCAACACGGAGTACTGGATGGGCCCGGCTGTGGGGCGGTGGAAAAGCCAGATTTAGAGCCGACCAGATGTACAGTTTAAACATGAGGATAGACAGGACAAGGCCCAGGGATTGCAGACTGAAGCACTGAACTCCAAGCTAGCCAAATCCCAGGTTGGAGGAGTGGCGTAGTGGAGTTTTCAGTTGTTATTGAGGCTTGCAGTTTGAAAAGAAACGAGCAAAACTGGCCAATGGACACCATCTATTCTTAGTTTTCACAGTCCAAAGTCTGTCGTAGCAGAATTGGTTGAAACAGAGAAAGTTACCAGTGAGTAGCGGCAACAGTCATGCCAGCGTCAACTCAACCGGAACCAACAACAAGCTATTGCATTGTATTTTATTACATTGCATTATATTGATGTGATTTATGTGTATGTGCTTAGATGTCCAGACTAATTAAAAAAGGAGTTTTTTAAGTGAATCAGACAATAATTTTATATTAAACAGATAAATTCAGATAAGGTAGATTACAACATGGGTCTTCTTTAGCCTTTCACAGCTTGTTGAATGAGATCCATCTGCTAGTTGTGTGTGGTGTTCCAACACCTGTAAACGTTGTGTGTTCATTATAGTCTATGTTCTGTTTGAGGGACTGACTTCAGGCCAGTGTAGAGAAAGTAGGCGCATTAGCAGGTAGATCCACGGTTGATCAGTCTGACACTGAACACTCACACCTTCCTGAAGATGAGGAGAAAACTCTCCACATCTGGCGCTCAGGTTTTTCTTTTTGACTTAGTCTTTGAAAGAAGCAGATGTTATTGGCAGGATCAACCAGGTATCCCCCGGAGCTACAGAGCACGCAGGAGTCAGGCTTTCCACATGGGGAATATGGGCTGTAAATACTCAAAATATGTCTATGCTGGTCTGTGCAGCGCTGACAGAACGCATACAGGTCTGTGGGCAGGGCTGGAGAAGTGCGTGCTTCAGGACCCCCGGTTGGGAATTGCACTATGGCAGGATGGCTGGGTCAGATGGGGCGTCTCTGTCTCACTTTTGCCAGCCATAAACTTCCATAAACGCTCCTTGGGGTCGGAGTGACCCTCCCCTGGGAACCCACAGCGGGGTGGATAGAGAATTGCAGGCAGAATGTGAGCTCATTGTAGTAAAACACGCAGTGACAGATGTCCCACAGGATGTTTGATTGGCCGCTCTGCATGTCAATCAAGTGACGTACTTCAAGGCAAGGATGATTAATTAATGACTCATTTAAAAAAAATATATATATATTTAAATTTTGCCCTGTTAGGGGTCAAAAAGAATACTACCAACGTATTACCTGCGTGTCGTAAAAGGCGACTAAAAGGGACGGAGCGAGAGGACTGGGAATCCTCTCCTTTGTAACTAGATTCCTAAATACGGACAGGGCAGAGTTGGGAAGGGGAGGTTACCTCCCCAAACCCTTAAGATTGGGTCGTTGAATGTGCGGGGGTGTAGTACTGATGTAAGCAAAAGAGATCTGATTGGAAGGATGTTTGGAAGGAGCGGAATGAGCGTGTTAGCACTGAGTGAGACAAAGATGAAAGGGAAGGGTGAATGTGTGTTTGGAAGTGTGTGTGGGAGAATGTCTGGCGTAGAGAGCGGGAGAGCAAGAGAAGGTGTGGCTTTGCTGGTGAGCTGTGAGGTGAGATGATGTGTGGTTGAATGGAAGGAGGTTTCACCGAGACTGATGTGGGTGAAAGTGAAATTTCTGAAGGAGTTGTGGGCTTTCGTGAGTGCATATGGTCCTGGCAGTGAGAGGAATGAAGAGGAGAGAGCGACCTTCTGGAACGACTTGGATGAGTGCTTGCAAGGATTTGGAGCAAATGTGAATGTAGTACTGATGGGAGATCTGAATGCTAGAGTGGGTGATGAGAAAATTGAGGGTGTTGTGGGCGGGCATGGTGTTCCTGGAAAGAATGATAATGGTGAGAGACTGATAGGAATGTGCACTGAAAGAGAGATGGTGATTGGGAATACATGGTTCAGAAAGAAGGAGATCCATAAGTATACGTGGGCGAGGCAGAGTGGTGGAAGAGTGATTGATAAAGCACTGATGGATTATGTGGTGGTTTCAAAGATTGCATGTAGTAGATTGCTGGATGTAAGTGTGAGGAGGGGAGAGAGTGGAGGTATGTCTGATCACTATTTGGTGGAAGGAAGGTTGCGTGTGGGTATGCCATGGTCATCGAGAAAGAGTGGGGATGCAAGAAAAGTTCTGAGAGTGAGTGTTTTGAAGAACACAGAGAAAATGTGTGAGTATCAGAAGGAATTAGGTGGCAAGTGGAATATGGTGAAGGAGCAAATGGTTGTTGGAGTGGAGGAAGAATGGCAACAGTTCAAGAGTGCAGTGGTTGGATGTGCAGAGGAAGTGTGTGGTGTGAGACGTGTTGGGGGTGGTGTAAGAAAGGGAAGTGAATGGTGGTGTGAGGATGTCAGGTTGGCTGTAGCTGAGAAGAGATGTGCGTACGAAGTATGGCTACAGAGAAAGGACAGGGAGTCATATGAGTGTTATAAGGAGAAGAAAAGGGATGCTAAGAGAGCTGTGTGTGAGGCAAGAGTGGCTGCGGACGAAAGGTGGGGCAGACAGTTGACTGATAATTTTCGAGAGAACAAGAAAATGTTTTGGAAGGAGGTGAAAAGTGTGTGAAAGGGAGTGTTGGGGAGGGAGGAGAAAGTGAAAACAGAGGATGGAAGGATGCTGAATGAGGGAAATGTAGTAAGGAAAAGATGGGCGGAGTATTTTGAGAGGCTGTTGAATGCGGAGGACGATCGGGATGCTATGATTGGGACGGATGGAAGGGAAAGTAGAATGAATGTATTCGGAGAGTTGAATGAAGCATTGATCACGGGAGAGGAAGTTGAGCAAGCTGTGGGAAAGTTGAAAGTAGGAAATGTAACCCTGACATGCTTTGCAGCTTCGCCCCATCCACAGGTATGACATGAAGGTATCGCGAGAGTTTGCGCGATTCTCGCACCAGGCTTTATAAAGGGGCATGCACAGTCAGTTTGTTGACGGAAGTCGGACAAAGGGGCTGTCACTGCATGCATGAGACGCAGGCGGGTGATGAGAGGTGCTATGCGAGCGAGTAGCGTGCGAACTGGTGAGTGTTTTGTATATATCAGGGTGTCATTTTTATTAAACACTCTTGGTTGTGTGCCCAGGCGGATCAGCTGATGCTGGCGTTAGCTGAGTTCGTCTTGTTGAATGGGTTATGTGGTTTTGAAATGCTGACGTGTTGTTGTCACTGATGTTTGGGATTTGATTCACTCTTTATTGGTTTGTATTCACTGAATTTATTGATTGTTTGATTTGGAGTACTCTTTTTGAACTTTAGTTGTTATTTACTGGAATTTGTGTTTTACTTTAATGTCCTCTTCCATTACAAACAAGTTGGATATTGCTGGTTCTGTGCAGGCCAGGTTCCACCGAGGATGGAGTCTGTTCGGCCTTGAATTCAGGCCTTTCCCAGCTGGAAACATTGGACTGGGCGGTAGGAAGCATCTACACCTACACCCCCATATGTGGATATGATGGATTATGCTATGAACTATTCTTACACTGAACTTCTTGGACTGGATTTATGGACATTATTGGAGGATGGACAGCAGATGCACTGCAGTGAACTGATTTATGTTTTTTTTTGCTTGTTTTTCTGTTGTAAATCGAAAATGAATACATATATACACTTTCTGCATCTTAATGTTGCTTGTCATCATTTGCACGTCCTCTGAAACGAACTTTGGCCCTTATAACTAGTTTAACTAGAGTCTGGTGGATTCTAGTTAACTGGCTACAGAAAGGCGGCAGGTGTGGATGGGTGTGCTGTGGAATGCCTGAAGTGTGGTGGAGCCATCGTGATCGAGTGGTTAGTGAGATTGTTGAATGTGTGTTTTGCAAACGGGCAGGTGCCGCTCGATTGGATGAGTGCATGTGTGGTTCCCCTGTACAAGGGTAAGGGTGATAAGTACGAATGTGGTAGCTTTAGGGGTATTAGTCTGCTGAGTGTTGTAGGCAAAGTGTATGGGAGAGTGCTGATTAATAGGATAGTGGAGGGGACTGAGTGTATGATTAGTGAAGAGCAGTGTGGTTTCAGGAGAGGTAGAGGGTGTGTGGATCAGGTGTTTGTTGTGAGACAGGTGTGTGAAAAGTTTTTGGCTAAGGGGAGGGAGGTGTTTTGGGCATTCATGGATTTAGAGAAGGCGTATGATAGGATTGATAGAGAGGCATTGTGGGTTGTGTTGAGTATGTATGGTATTGATGGTAGATTGTTGGAAGGTGTGAAGAGTTTTTATAGAAACAGTAGAGCGTGTGTGAGAGTGGGAAACAGCATGAGTGAGTGGTTTCCTGTGAGGGTTGGTCTGCGTCATGGATGCGTGATGTCTCCGTGGTTGTTTAATGTGTATATGGATGGCGTGGTAAAAAAGGTGAATGAAAGGGTGTTGGGTACGGGTGTGAGCATGGTGAATACTGACGGCAGCGAATGGAGTGTGAATCAGTTGCTGTTTGCGGATGATACTGCACTAGTGGCTGACTCAGAAGAGAGCTTGGCACGTCTGGTTGAGGAGTTTGGAAGGGTGTGTGACAGAAGGAAGTTGAGAGTGAATGTGGAAAAGAGTAAAGTGATGAGGTGTACGAGGTTAAAGGGTGAACGTAGATTGAATGTGGCATTAAATGGGGAGTTGTTGGAAGAGGTAGAGTGTTTTCAGTATTTGGGGTCGTGTGTCTGTGTGGATGGTGGAATGGGGGGAGAGGTAGAGTTTAGAATGAACGAAGTACGAAAGATATGGGGGGGAATGAAGAGAGTGTTTGAATGTAGGTCACTGGGAAAGGATGCGAAAAGGAGATTGTATGAGGGTGTGGTGGTGCCTGCAGCGTTATATGGGGCTGAAACATGGAGTCTGAAAGTGGCGGAAAAGAGGAAGCTGAATGTAGTTGAGATGAGATGTTTGAGGAGTATGTGTGGTGTGACGCGTATGGATCGTGTGAGAAATGAAGTTATCCGAGAGAGAACTGGTGTGATGCGAGAGTTGGCTTATAGAGCAGAGCAAAAGGCACTGGGATGGTTTGGACATGTTGAAAGAATGGAAAGGGAGCGTCTGGTGAAAAAGGTTTATGAATCTGATGTGAGTGGAGTGAGATTGAGAGGAAGACCGCGAATGGGATGGACAGAGGGTGTAAAAAGAGCGCTAAATGCAAGAGGGATGACTGTGGTGCAGGGGAGAGAGGCTGCTCAGGACAGGGATGGATGGAGAGAGTTTGTGTATGAATGAATGGATGGGTGTGGTAGAGGTCTGGTCTTGGGATGAAGCGGCAAAGGGAAACCAGCTTTGGCTGAGGCCCTGCTGTGGAGGTGCCCACACTGGACTGTGCAGCTGACCCTGGTGCAGTGTGGTGTGGCTTAGAGCAGGCCTAGACCAGTCACACACACACACACACGCACACTGAATGAGGAGGGTTTGGGGAAGAGAAGGAGGGAGTTAAAATTGTGTGCCCTGTCTAGGCTACCCCACCTTGGTGGGACACAGCCTGGGTATATAGATAGATTGATAAATTAGGCCTGCACAATATACCGCAAATTTATCGTTATCGCAATATCAAGCAGTGCAATATCCATATAGCAAAAGTCAGCAAAAATCGCAATAAATGGTTACCTTAAATGTGCTAAAACAATCTTATGGCAGCTTGAAGTATTTAATGAATAAATAGGTCCATTTAGGCATTTGACCAATTGGATGGACCCTTTCACGTTGTTGACCAATCAGATAGAGGTATTATGTTAGATGTTTGCCTCCTACGTCAACCAGGGTCATTTGGAGTATAATTTTTAAATTGTTGCAGTGAAATGGTAATGATGTTTTTGGTGGTTTACCATTTGTGTATATACCGCAAATTATATCGTTATCGCAACATTGATCACTCATATCGCATATCACAGGTTTTGCTCATATCGTGCAGCCCTAATTTAAATATATATATTTAAATATTTAAATATATATATATTTAAATATTTAAATATATATATTTTAATATTTAAATATATATATTTAAATATATATATTTAAATATTTAAATATATATATTTTAATATTTATATGTTCATTTATTGTTGATGGATCATGATTTACCGTCACATCGTGTCAATAGTGATTGACGGTATGATTGGTTTAAGACAAGGTCTCTCTCCGTGGAGTCTGAAACGTTTTACCTGTCTGTCTCTCAGCTCAGTTCTGTCTGGCTGCCTTCATTCTGCTGCTGGTCTCTGATTGGTGGATTGTGTCCCTGCTTTATGCTGGTTGGCTGTGGCTAGACTGGGACACGCCCTCCAATGGGGGCAGGAGGTCTCAATGGGTCAGGAGCTGGGGCGTTTGGGGGCATTTCAGGGACTATTTCCCCTTGAAGGTAAGACAGAAAATATTCCCTCCAATTGGTGAATGGAAATGATTGATTGATAATCAATAACAACCAATTATGTCTACAGCTCATAAAAACTGTTGATCTGGATCCAACCAAAAATTATATCTTTGGCTTCCATCCACATGGTGAGAAACCCCCATCTTTTAACCTGTCCCACATGTGTGTTATTGTCTGTATTTAACCTGTTCTACATATGTGTTACTGTCGGTAATTACCCTGTTCTACAGGTGTGTTACTGTCTGTCATTAACTTTTTCTACAGGTGTGTTACTGTCTGTCTTTAACCTGTTCCACAGGTGTGTTACTGTCTGTCTTGGACCTGTTCTACAGGTGTGTTACTGTCTGTCTTTAACCTGTTCTACAGGTGTGTTACTGTCTGTCTCTAACCTGTTCTACAGGTGTGTTACTGTCTGTCTTTAACCGGTTCCACAGGTGTGTTACTGTCTGTCTTTAACCTGTTCCACAGGTGTGTTACTGTCTGTCTTTAACCTGTTCTACAGGTGTGTTACTGTCTGTCTTTAACCTGTTCTACAGGTGTGTTACTGTCTGTTTTTAACCTGGTCTACAGGTGTGTTACTGTCTGTCTTTAACCTGTTCCACAGGTGTGTTACTGTCTGTCTTGGACCTGTTCTACAGGTGTGTTACTGTCTGTCTCTAACCTGTTCTACATATGTGTTACTGTCGGTCATTACCCTGTTCTACAGGTGTGTTACTGTCTGTCATTAACTTTTTCTACAGGTGTGTTACTGTCTGTCTTTAACCTGTTCCACAGGTGTGTTACTGTCTGTCTTGGACCTGTTCTGCAGGTGTGTTACTGTCTGTCTTTAACCTGTTCTACAGATGTGTTACTGTCTGTCTTTAACCTGTTCTACAGGTGTGTTACTGTCTGTCTTTAACCTGTTCTACAGGTGTGTTACTGTCTGTCTTTAACCTGTTCTACAGGTGTGTTACTGTCTGTCTTTAACATGTCCCACAGATGTGTTACTGTCTGTCTTTAACCTGCTCTACAGTTGTGTTACTGTCTGTCATTAACCTATTCTACAGGTGTGTTACTGTCTGTCTTTAACCTGTTCTACAGGTGTGTTACTGTCTGTCTTGGACCTGTCCCACAGGTGTGTTACTGTCTGTCATTAACCTGTTCCACAGTTGTGTTACTGTCTGTGTTTAACCTGTTCTACAGGTGTGTTACTGTCTGTCTTTAACCTGTTCCACAGGTGTGTTACTGTCTGTCTTGGACCTGTCCCACAGGTGTGTTACTGTCTGTCTTTAACCTGTTCCACAGGTGTGTTACTGTCTGTCTTGGACCTGTCCCACAGGTGTGTTACTGTCTGTCATTAACTTTTTCTACAGGTGTGTTAATGTCTGTCATTAACCTGTTCTACAGGTGTGTTACTGTCTGTCATTAACCTGTTCTACAGGTGTGTTACTGTCTGTCATTAACCTGTTCTACAGGTGTGTTACTGTCTGTCATTAACCTGTTCCACAGGTGTGTTACTGTCTGTCATTAACCTGTTCTACAGGTGTGTTACTGTCTGTCTTTAACCTCTTCTACAGGTGTGTTACTGTCTGTCTTGGACCTGTCCCACAGGTGTGTTACTGTCTGTCATTAACCTGTTCCACAGTTGTGTTACTGTCTGTGTTTAACCTGTTCTACAGGTGTGTTACTGTCTGTCTTTAACCTGTTCCACAGGTGTGTTACTGTCTGTCTTGGACCTGTCCCACAGGTGTGTTACTGTCTGTCTTTAACCTGTTCCACAGGTGTGTTACTGTCTGTCTTGGACCTGTTCTACAGGTGTGTTACTGTCTGTCTTGGACCTGTCCCACAGGTGTGTTACTGTCTGTCTTTAACCTGTTCCACAGGTGTGTTACTGTCTGTCTTGGACCTGTCCCACAGGTGTGTTACTGTCTGTCATTAACTTTTTCTACAGGTGTGTTAATGTCTGTCATTAACCTGTTCCACAGGTGTGTTACTGTCTGTCATTAACCTGTTCTACAGGTGTGTTACTGTCTGTCTTTAACCTCTTCTACAGGTGTGTTACTGTCTGTCTTTAACCTGTTCCACAGGTGTGTTACTGTCTGTCTCTAACCTGTTCCACAGGTGTGTTACTGTCTGTCTTTAACCTGTTCCACATGTGTGTTACTGTCTGTCTTTAACCTGTTTCCACAGGTGTGTTACTGTCTGTCTTTAACCTGTCCCACAGGTGTGTTACTGTCTGTCTTTAACCGGTTCCACAGGTGTGTTACTGTCTGTCTTAGTGAGGGTTGTTGTACCTGTCTTTCTCGACACCGGTCTCATAAGTGTGTTACCTGTCAAAGGTCAGGTGTTGTTCTCATTTGCTTAAGTCTAACAGGTGTTGTTACCTGCCCTTCACATCGGTTCAGTTGTTGTAGCGGTCTGTATACCTGTCACGGGTGCTGTTTCCTGCCCTTTGACCTCAGCATGTTGTACCTGTCCATCTCTTTGTCCCTCACAGGTGTGCTGGTGGCAGGTGCTTTTGGTAACTTCTGCACCGAGGCCACAGGTTTTGCCCGTTTGTTTCCTGGTCTCAGGCCTCACCTGCTCATGCTGCCGTTCTGGTTCAGAGTGCCGTTCTTCAGAGACTACATCATGTGTGGAGGTACTCTCTTTTACAACTGCCCTTACTGTAGTGTGACCCCATGTGCCCTTTGTACCCTCTGAGGCAGATAGAGACTCAAATTACCCCCCATATGTGAGTGTGTTTGTGTGTGTCAATAACAGACATCGTTTTGGCTGTTGTGTGCCTTTCCATCCGTTTACAGTCAGTCGTAATGACATCATGAGTGGGCGGAGCCACAGATGGTGGTGAATCATGTCCTCCAAAGATCTTCTGCAGCTAGAAATCCTCTGAAGTTGTAAACCTTCCTCCCCTGAACTCTGCTCCAGTTCATGTTGTATCTCATGGTCAAACAGACATGTGGGACCCCCCCCTGTTTGCTGTGGGGGGGTGGGGTCAAAATGACTGATGTGTTCAGAGTTCTGGATCAGAGTTCAGGTCTCTGTCTCAATCGGTGAGGTCACTGGGCTGCAGGTCAGAGCGGGAGGGGCTGAGCGGCTCCACTGATTGGCTGCTGGAGAATGTTAGGTCACATGGTCCAAAGAAGAATTTGAGATGAGAGACAGACATGAGCCTTTTGGAGATCGATCAATCCAAATTCAGCTGTCGAATACGTGCAATGCAGCAGTGAAGTACTTTTTGTACCACTAAAGAATGAATGAATGTAAATAATGAATTAATGTAAATATCAACATAAGTGTGATGCTGCTGCTGGTGAGGATCCTCTCCACGGTGCAGAGGTTCCTCAGGTTCCTTGTAGGGAGCTGGAAGTCTGTCAGACGTGTGAGGTGGTGGAGAAGCTGGTGAATATTCCTAACCGCGGCGTTGATGTGGGCAGACCGGGTCAGATCCTCAGAGATGTTGACACCCTCATGTCGGTGGACACCCCTCCCCACAGATGGTGGAGTCTGTGTGCTGCTTCCGACTTAAGGTCTTTAGTTTTGCTGAGGTTACCGGCTGGGTGGGTCGGTTGGTAAGGTGACAAGCTACCATGCAGGAATCCAGGGTTCGATTCCCGGAGGGGAATGAGCAATGGCACTGGGGGGCAATTACCATATCAATGGCGAGCAGTTAACATCACCCAGTGGGGGTCCTTAGGCAAGGCCCTTAACGCTACCGCCTCCCGAACGCGGTTCAGCTGCAGCTCACCGCTCCCCCAGGGGATGGGTCAAATGCGGAGAAGAATTTCCCCATTGAGGGATGAATACAGTATTGGAAAAAAAAAAAAAAAGGTTCAGCTGGAGTTTGTGGTCCTGGCTCCAGCTCTCCAGGTGGAGGATCTCTGTGAGATGTTGGAGACCAGAGCCCTCACTGCAGTGCCGCCGCTGTACTTGACCATGATGCTGACATCTGATGTTCTTGGACAGAATGGCTGACTTCCCTGTGTCCTCTGCTGTTCCGTCAGGTCTGGTGTCCAGCTCTAAGGCCAGTCTGTCTCATCTGATCAGCCAACCGGACGGAGGAAATGTTGCTGTCATTGCTGTGGGCGGAGCCTCTGAAGCTCTGGACGCTCGACCGGGATCGCTGACTCTGCAGGTACAGACTATGTTGGTTTGTCAGCAGAACGTCAGAAATGTGATGATCATGTTTGGAACCTGGAACGTAAGAAACAGTCCTGCCCCAGAACAGTTCACACTACAGATGTGAAACCGGTTCTGGAAATCTGTGAAGTGGTCCTGGTTTCCCGTGACCCCTGATGGAAACATGGATGTAGATCAATCAGTGGATCGATCAAGAGACCAAATACTGAATGAGATTCTGATGGAAGAACAGCAGAGTTTGATACTTCTCGTCTGGTTTGGGAGGAATCGTCTGGAGATGAAAGAAACCGGTATCTTCAACCCGACAGACCCTGCCAAGCCAACTTTAGTCCAAAGAACTAAATAGAACTTGGCTGGATTTAGACTGGACACGTTTGGTTCTCCTAAAGTGAACCAGAGTTTGTTTCCCCGATAATCCAGAACAAATCTTCAGTCTGAATTCACCTAAGTGGACCCTGGCCAGGAGACCATCTTCTAAATGTGCTTTATTACTGCATGATTATTATTATTAAGGGCCTGCTCACTCATATATTTTTGAAATCCGTGTGGTCAGTGCTTTTTTCTTGGCTGCAAGGACCCGGAAGAAGCGTTAGCATTAGGCTAATGCATGCTAAAAACATTAGCCATGGAGGAACAGAACTCTAGGCGGCCAATCCAGTAATGAGCATCTTTAGCATCTTTGAGTGAGAGGACATAGGTTGCCAGCCTCCCGCCATAAGTTCAAATTTAAGCTGCTTATTTTTTTTAAATCCCGGAAACCTTTTACATTTCCATTTTCTAAGCCTTTTTTCAACCTGAACGATCTACACCTGCTCCAAAAAATGTCAAAGAAAACTCGCTCTGACTCCAAACCGTCGCCACCGCATCCAGCTAACTTAAATGCTAGCTTGGAAAGCAGCGCTGCAGCCTCCATCGCCCAAACTGTGACAGAGAGGATTGGCGAGCTGATGGAGGAGAAATTCCTGGATCTACCCTGGACAGACTGAATGGTCGTATAGATGTCAACACCAGGAGGATAACCGAATCAGAGAACCGGATTTCTGAAGATGAAGACCGTATTACATCCCTGGAGAAGCAAGTCACTGAACTCCAGCAGAAAGTTCAAACTCTGACGGAGCGGTGTGACGATGGGGAGAACCACAGCCGCAGGGAAAACATCAGGATAATCGGTCTGAAAGAGGGCTCTGAGGGACAATCTGTGGTGACATTCTTTGAAAACTGGCTCCCAGAGGTTCTAGGGATGGAGACTAAGCGCAGAGTTATTAAGTTGGACAGGGCGCACCGCGCTCTCGGCCCGCCAAAGGAGGACTGCTGCAGACCCGTCGTCATCAAGCTGCATAACTTCACTGACAAACAGCGGATCCTTACAGCGGCCAGGGAGAAAGGAGAGATCATCTACAAAGGCAGCAGGATCTACATTCGTCAGGACTTCTCGGCTCAGGTGTGTGAAGCCCGACAGAAGTTTAACGGAACGTGCCAGCGCCTGATCCAGGGCGGGATCCGGTTCTCCATGCGCTACCCCGCCACGCTCTGCTTCAGCCTTAAAGGAGCGGAGCGATCCTTCAGGAGCGCACAGGCAGCAGAGGAGTTCCTGGATAAAAACGGTTTGAAATAACTACTGCTCAGAGAATTATTGTCTGAGGCGGTAAACAGACCAAACTTTACTGCTGACGTCATGAACATAAGTCTGGAAAAAAAAGAAACGTTTCTTTTTGAGGGTTCCAGCAGCTGTCTGTTTGAAGCTGTTGCTTATTACCTTATAGTTAGATCGATGAATGTTAATTTTGTTATTCCATTTAGGGCTAACATGTATGACCAGGGTTGGGGCGGCCGTGGTGCAGCGGTAGGGCGGTCGACTAATGATCGTAAGATTGCAGGTTTGATTCCCGCCTTGCACGCCCATGAGTCGAAGTGTCCTTGGGCAAGACACTGAACCCCACCTTGCCTCTGGTGGGAGGTTGGCGCCAGTGTTTGGCAGCAGAGCCGCCATCAGTGTGTGACTGTGTGTGTGACTGTGTCTGTGAATGGGTGAAAGGGACTGTGACTGTAAAGCGCTTTGGGCCTTTGTAAGAAGGTAGAAAGCGCTATATAAGTATACGCCATTTACCATTTTACTGTAAATAACTGGGCGGGATGTAGTGTAGCAGCTCAGTGGGAGGACTGGAGATTCTGGGGCTGTCTGGTGCTCTCTCTGAGCTGGAGGAGATGTCCCTCAGCTTCACTCATCCCAGGAAGGTTGTTCCCAATGGAAGGGTAATGTTTTGTGTGGTGTGTGTGTTGTGTGCGGGGGGCTTTGTTGCGGGGGGAGTTCGTGGTTCGGGGACAGATTGTTAAAGACAGCTATTTTTACCTATTTTGTTTTTTGTGTGATTTTTCTTTCTATGTATAAGCAGTGCACAGGCCCAAAAACATTCCAAGAGACCGTTGGTTTTCAAAATTCTTAATGTTAGTCTATAATAACTAACATCAACTCTAACAGCAACAGATGGCTTATTTAAAGATGATCTCACTTAATGTAAAAGGCATCAACCATCAACCGTGTTATCAAACGCCAGAAAATCTTATCCTTTCTCAAAAAGGAGAAATGTCAGATGGCCATGCTCCAGGAAACTCACCTTTCAGATACAGAACATGTCAAACTGAGGAGGAGCTGGGTGGGACAGGTGTTTTATTCATCTTTTAATTCAAAAAGCAGAGGAGTTGCTATTCTCCTTCACCGTAGTTTACCTTTCATCTTTCAAAAAGAGGTAACAGACAGCCAAGGGCGTTATATACTTCTATCTGGTCACCTGTATGTGGAGCAAGTGGTCTTTGGATGTGTTTATGCACCTAATGTTTACGATCCTTCTTTTCTCCCTCAACTTATCGCAGACCTGACATCCTTCTCATCCTCATATGTACGTTTAGGAGGTGACTTTAATTGTGTATTAGACCCAAAAGCAGACATGTCTCCCCCACGTTCAGACCGCCTCAAGAAATCTGAGAAAATGTTAAAATTTCTTAGTGACCTGAACCTACATGATGTGTGGCGAATTATGCCTCCAACAGATAAAGATTACTCATTTTTTTCAATCCCACATCAAGTTTTCCCCCGCATAGACTTTTTTTTTTCATCTCAATTTGTTCTAGAAAGGATAAAAAATTGTACAATTGGCACTAAATTCATCTCTGATCATGCTCCGGTTAGTATAGTTCTCTCACCTCCCTACCTAGACCCAGCCTGTAGACGCTGGAGATTAAACCCAACCTTATTGAGCAGCCAGGATTTTGTAGATTATATTACAAAAGAATGGGAAGGTTTTATTGCTGTTAATAAAACTCCAGAGATAAGCCCTTCAACCTTATGGGAAGCTGGTAAGGCATACATACAAGGGTCAATCATATCATATACATCAGCTCAGAAGAAGAAAGCTCTGAAATCACAATTAGACCTAGAAAAAAATATAGCAGAGCTATATATAGAAAAAGTTTGGGAACACTGCACTAACAGATATGTTTGCAGATTCAGTTGAGAAAGGCTTCCTTCCCCCCACATTAAGTCATGCACATGTGTCTGTGATCTTAAAAAAAGACAAACCAGCTGACTTATGTGGGTCTTATCGGCCCATCAGCCTTATTTCTGTTGACAGCAAGGTGCTCTCTAAACTTCTTGCTCGTAGGCTGCAGAACTTCCTCCCAACCCTTGTTCACTCAGACCAGTCAGGGTTTGTGCCTGGTCGGTTATCCCACAGCAATGTGAGAAGGCTGCTGAATATTATACAGCTCTCCTCTGAAAGGAAGCAGAAAGCCCTGGCTGTCTCTCTCGATGCTAAAAAAGCTTTCGATCGGATAGAGTGGGAGTACCTTTTTGACGTTCTCCATAGATTCGGACTTGGGGGTGGCTTTCTTAGATGGATACAAGCCATATACAATTCACCTACAGCCTCTGTGTTGACTAATGGTTGCTGCTCTGAACCATTTGCATTGGCAAGAGGCGTGCGCCAAGGTTGTCCTCTTAACCCAGTTCTTGTTGTCTTAGCATTGGAACCACTAGCTGAAACTATACGCATGCAAGCTGAGGTTAAGGGAATATTGCAGGGGAACATGGAGCATAAGATTGCTTTGTATGCTGATGACAACATTCTATTCTTAACATTACCTAAACAATCAATTCCCACTACTCTTAAAGCCTTTAACAAATTTAGTTCTATATCTGGTTACAAAATTAATTTTGCAAAATCAGAAGCTATGCCGCTGGAAGGCCTGACTAAGGCTGACGTTCCCAATGATTTCCCATTCAAGATTCAAGATTCTTTATTTGTCACATACAAAGTTATATTTAGCAATACAACCCGTAGTGAAATGTAAGCCAGGTCCGCTCCGTGGAGAGTGCAATAATTAAGTAAAGCAGCACAGGAAATGTACAAAATATATTTCTGTAAAATATACATAATATACCTAAGTAAAGTAAAGCTATGTAAATATGAAATAAGAAACAATGTGTATTGGAGAATTGAATATAGAACGCAAAAATAATATGCATGAATGTAAACTGTAGACTCAAATAATTAGGATACCCGTTTGGAGTTTAAGAGCCTGATGGCCTGGGGGTAGGAACTCCTCCTGAGTCTCTCGGTCTTTGCCATCGGGCTATGGTAGCGCTTACCAGATGGCAGCAGAGTGAAAATATGATTACTGGGGTGGGAGGAGTCTTTGATGATCTTTGCAGCTCTACTTCTGCAGCGTTTGAGGTAGGTGTCCTGCAGAGAGGGGAGATCAGACCCTGAAATGCGCTCAGCTAAGCGGACAACTCTCTGCAGGGCTTTGCAGTCTTGACTAGAGCTGTTCCCATACCACACTGAGATACACTGAGTCAATACACTTTCTATAGCACCGGAATAGAAGGTTTTAAGGATTGCAACCCTGAATTTCCCCAGTTGTCGCAGATGGTACAGTCTTTGCCTTGCCTTATTAACCTGTGTTTGAATGTGAGTAGTCCAAGTCAGGTCCTCTGAGATGTTTACACCAAGGTACTTGAAGCTGCTCACCCTCTCCACAGGGGTCCCGCTGATCATTAGAGGAGTGTAGGAGTGCTGTTGTCTCTTCCTGAAGTCCACAATCAGTTCTTTAGTTTTGCTCACATTCAGAGAGAGACCGTTGTCCTGGCACCATGATGTCAATTTCTCTACCTCATCCAAGTATGCAGTCTCGTTGTTGTTGTGAATGAGGCCCAGAACCAAATGGACTATTGGTGGCTTGCTCTATCTTGGCGTGAAAATGTCCCCAGATCTGAACGATATGCTAAAACTGAACCTCTCCCCCATCTGTACACAGATAAAGAAGGATCTACAGCGATGGCATAAACCCCCGCTGTCGATGTTGGGTCAAATTAGTTTAATCAAAATGAATGTTCTGCCACGTCTCTTGTATCCTCTGCAGATGCTCCCTCTATATATATCAAAGAAAACTAACAGAGATCTGGAAAAGGCCTTTACCAACTTTATATGGCTTGGGAAGAAGCCAAGACAGAAACTTAAGATTTTGCAGTTGCATCCCGATATGGGTGGTCTCTCAGTACCAAATATAATTTTCTATAACTGGGCCTGCCACGCCCATCATTACTGGCTGTGGCTAGATACATATCTAAAGAGGGAGAACTGCATTGACTCATGGGCATGCTCTCCTCATTCTCCTTGGGGATTGATCACCTGTGACGTTGCCAAAATCCCACTAAATATTAGAAAAAATCCAATAACCCTAACCCAATAACTCAAAATCCTGATTTTCCTGCTGGTGTTGGCCCGTCTGTGTTCTCTTCCTGGCGTAATTTAGGAATTAATGTAATTGGCGCGTTAATTAAAGACGACACTGTTATGTCCTTTCAACAACTACAAACCACATTTCATGTTCCTCAAAAACATTTTTTTGCATATCTCAAACTGAGACATTTTATTTCTTCTCATGCTATTTCCACCTCCGCTGTTAATGATGTAGAAAAGTTCTTGGGGGATTGCAAAGACAGGAGGCACCTGATTGGATCATTTTATTCTCTCCTTAACTCTTTAGGCACAGGCTTCCTTCCAGATATCTCCTGTAAATGGGAAATAGACTTAGACTCTCAATATATAGAAGATGATTGGCAAACAGCACTCCGCTTGATTAAATCTACGTTCACGTGCAACAGACTAAGAGAGACTCAGTATAGAATAATCCACAGACTCCACATAACTCCTGTTATTTTACACAAAATTAATCGTTCTCTGTCTCCTTTGTGCTTAAAATGTAATTTGGAGAGAGGAACATATTTTCACTGTTTTTGGGAATGTAGGAAAATTTCTAGATTCTGGATGCATATTTCATCTGTGATCAGTGAGATCTTCAAATTAAAAATCAAGAAAGATCCAGGGTCTTCCTGTTAGGCCTTCCGTCAAGGAAATTACAGATTCCTACTGCACATTATAAGCTTCTGGAGAAACTGCTTTTAATCGCTCGGAAATGAATCTTGATACATTGGATAAAGGAGTCTCCTCCCACTGTCACTCTTTGGTACAGAGAGGTGTTCCGTACACTTCCTCATAAGAGGTTACATGCAGTTATGGAAGGAAGGGAGGAGATGTTTTTTACGACATGGTCTCCATTTTTAAACCATCTGCCTGGCGACTTAAAGGGTCTACTTTCACAGGGACAATACATTAAGCAATCTTCTTGAATACCTTGTTCATAAAAAAACTGGTCAGTGGACTGAACCACCTGTGAAAAAAAAAAAAAAAGAAAAAGTTCACGTTCTTGTATGTATGGATTGCCTGTATACCTTTCTATTTTGTCTTTACTTAGTTTTTATCATTATTATTATTATTATTATTTTTTTTTTTTTATTTACTTATTTAACTTGTAAGGCTGCCTTAAGTTGTAGGGTGGGGTGGGGTGGGGGGGCTGACATATTTTTGATACTGCATAAAGAACTATTCCCACGAGGAAAACGCAGGACCTCCGTTGTTCTTTCTGTCGTTGCTTTGCCCCGCCCCCGAAATTCCTGGCCAATAAAAACATCTTTAGTCCCATGGTTTGTTTACAAGCTTTGGTCTGAAATGGGAAAGTCTGCCTGACGGCATGAATACAGACCAAACACAAGGTCCAGGACTGGATCCAGACCAAAGGACCTTTCCAGTCTGAATACACCGTTACCTTTATCTAACGCTGGGTTCAACTGTTCAGCTCACAACAATAAAAGCTGAACACATGGATTTGAGACAATTGTACACATTAAACACAGTTGAAACAATAGACACAAGGTTTCCTGACCTTACAGCTGACCTGGATTTCTGTTTTCCAGATCCAAAGCAGGAAAGGCTTCATCAAGTTGGCCCTCAAACACGGGTGGGTGGAGCCTGTCATGAAGGTGGAGCCAGCCTTTGGTTCAGCGTCTGACTCTGGTCTTTGTGCTCAGGGCTCAGCTGGTTCCAGTCTTTTCCTTTGGTGAGAACGAGCTGTTTGATCAGATGGAGAATCCAGCCGGATCTTCTCTGAGGAGACTGCAGGTCAGCTGAAAGCAACAGTTTCAACGTCAGAGAAGTATTCAGTCGATTGGTTGGTTGATTGATGGATTGATTGGGTGGTTGATGGATGGATGGATGGATGGATGGATGGATGGATTTATTGATTGATTGATTGATTGGTTGGTTGGTTGGTTGGTTGGTTGATTGGGTGGTTGATTGATTGATTGATTGGGTGGTTGATTGATTGATTGATTGATTAGTTTCTGAAGAATGTCCCAGGTGATGGTGTAGGACCAGAGGAGTTTTTAGTAGGGAGGATTTAAAAGGTGACATCATGAACATGAATGTTAAAAGGCAGACGAGTTCCAAGCTTTACAAGCTGAAAACTGAAAGACAAGAACAGGAAATACTTATGAACAGACAGTAAGGCTACATTTACACTGAAGGGCTTAATGCTCAATTTGGATTTTTTGAAAAAATCCGATTTTTTTGCAAGACCGTTCACATTTCCATGTAAATCCGAACTTTTGTGGTCTCCTGTGTGACCGTGACACGACCCAAACCAGACCCGCAGAAGCCAGAAGAGTCCTCAACGGTGAACGACGTCACTCGTTGTTTGTGGAGCCAACGTTAACAATGGATGTCAACAACAGTGTTGTCAACAGCGGAGCTCTTTTTGTAATATTAAATTTATTTTCACGAAGGAGCAGCACAATTACAATCTACTCATTTTAAGAAGGCAATGGAGTCAGGATCATCTGGACCCACTGTAGTGGAATAAGAAAGTGTGTGTTGGGGCCGCGCGCCCGTGTGTGTGAAGTGTGAATGTGTGTGTGCGTAAGAGACAGAAGAGCGCGTGCCGCGATGGAGAATGGGGGGGGGGGCAGTGTGGGGTGCATTCATGTTGTGTGTTATGGAGGAAGGAGGACGGTAATAAAAGAAGGTTTCCCCCAGAATAAATCTATGGACTCTTTATTAAGCCGTTCTGGAGAATCCTGGAGAATCTAAGGATCAGAACAGGGAGGAGGAGGAGGATCGCCTCGGGTCCCCCACGCTTCTGAGCACGGTCGGAAAGGGGAGAAAAAAAAAGTCATCGCGGATGTTTCAGCACCACGCTCGGCCATTTAGCTGGAATTCTTTTCAAAAACCGCCCGGTTGCGATGAGAGCCCTGGAGTTTGGCCTGAATAGAGCGATCAGCCCAAATATTAATCCAATCAGTGACCTGCTTCCCTTCACTGACTGGTCTCAGCAGCATCATCCACCATGGTTGATGTTTATGTTCTCGTTCCCGCCTACTTCAACCCAAAATGATGACGTTTGTTGTGTGTCGATGGCGTACGGTAGGGCTGGGCGATATGGCCTAAAAATAAAATCTCCGATTTTATTTTTTTTAATTCGATTTCCGATTTTTTTCCCGATTTTTTTCCCCCCCTACTTAAGGAAAGCAATAAGTACAAACGGCAGACAACTTAAAGCAAATGTTGCTTTTATTTAATCAAATGCAAGACAAATGTAACCCCCATTTCTGGGATGAATAATAAATAAATAAACACACTCTTGGAATCAAAGTTAAGTATAAAGTTTTTCTTCTTCTCACTCCCTTTTGGACTTGTGTTTATATAATTTTGTTGTGTTTTATATCATTTTTTCTTGGTTTTATATAATTTTTGTCTTGTTTTTTTTCTTATTTTGTTATTCTACTCTTGTTTTCACTTGTCCAAAAGGTTACTTACTTACTTCAAGTCCCAGCTGTGTTTTAATTCACACTTTATAGTCTAGACTAAAATGAGACAAACATTCACCTTGAGAGTAGCAGCATTTTCTAAAAAGTTATCAATACAGCTCATATCTGGGTCTAAAGTTTTAAATAAATTAATAAACCCCGTCTTGATGAAGTCGCGGTTACCCCCCCCCCCCCCCCCCCCCTCCGTCCTCTCCCGAAACAAAATCCTACGGGGGCCGCGTCGCAAATGAATATACAAGTAATAATTACAGCGCAGTATTCTTTATTAACAAATAACAGTAAAAAATAACTATCTAACTAATGAACTAACTATACAGGCGTTGTAGAATGACTATGTGTGTCAGGTCGCGTGTGTGTTAGGGCGCGTGCATGTGTAAGTAGACTGAGCGCGTGCCACGCGACCGCGCGTGAGAGCCTTTGACTCCGATGAGCTCCTTTAGGTAAATGTAGCAGCGTGGAGACTCTTCCTCCACGTCTGTGACAGTAAAGCCACACCAATTCCACACAACAGATGAGTTTATTTCTTTCTTAGAAACAAACTGCCCACTTCTCACCGGTAGCCATGCTGTCGCGTGATGTGTGAAACTAACGCTACGGAAGCTCTGAGGAGCCAAAAATGCGCCACATAAAAACTCGATTTAGTTATTTTTGAAATCGCCCGTAACAAAAAATTCGAATTAATTCATTTGATCGATTTATCGCCCAGGCCTAGCGTACGGTTTGGAATCAAGTCGCCTGGCCGGTCAGATGGCGGCTGCAATTGAAAAGATCGGATCTGTGTCGTTCAGACTGTCATAAAAAGATCGAAATTGGGTCGTTTCAGCCTGCAGTGTGAACGTAGCCAAAGTTTTTAAAGTCAGATCTTTAATGAACTAAAAAAAAAACGAAAACAGAAGTGAAATTACTCACCAATCGAGAACATTTGAGCACTTTGGAGCAGCTTCAGACCCAGAACTTTTCATCAGAATTTCTGCTGACAGGTCCTCCAAACTTCTGAATGATTTGACCAAAACTCAAAAAGCCTTAGGAATCAGATGATGTGTTTGTGGATTTTCAGCTGCTCAGTTTTCTCCTGAAATGATGAGACTGTAGACGACAACAGCATCAGTTTGACCCACGTTTACTGTCAGTGTAGTGAAGGAACCTCTAAAAACCACTGCCTGATGTTCTGAACTCATCAGAGACCTTCAGACCCAGAGCTGATCTAGATCCAGCAGCAGAACCAGAACCTCTTTCTTTGAGCAGCAGGGACCCAAAGCTTTGTTAATCTGAAATCAGAAGAAGTCCTTGAAGTCATTGATGCAGTAGAGTTAGGGTTAGGCTTCATGTAAATGTCAAATAGAAATGACGGAGACGGTTCTGAAATGAGCTCAGACTGATAGAACCACCATGTTTGGTAAAGGTGGAACTACAGCAGCTGTTGGTGGACCATGTCAGTCCACACATGAGATGATTCCACTGTGGACCATGTCTGTCCACACATGAGATGATTCCACTGTGGACCATGTCTGTCCACACATGAGATGATTCCACTGTGGATCATGTCAGTCCACACATGAGATGATTCTACTGTGGACCATGTCAGTCCACAGTAGAATCATCTCACCTCTGATGGAGACGCAGATGAATTCTGGGGTATTTCTCTGTAGTGGATGAATGGATTAAACTCCGATTCTGAGCCCCTGACAGTTTTTTGATACCCTAAGGGGACAGAGATTAAATGAGTCCAACAGGACGGAGGCATGTCTCATGAGATCATGTGACCACAGATTCAAGGTTGGACTGTCTCTCACTGACAGAACAAACGGATCAGCACCAGAACCTGGAGACAGGCGGATGTTTTTATTACAAACGTGATGGCTCGCGTCGTGAATACCTGGGGGAGGAGTTTGTACCCTAAATAATTAAAGGGATGAAAACAGGGATATTATGGGATGCCTAATGCTTTGTTTCCAGAACCGGCTGCAGAGCATCATGGGAGTTGCAGTGCCTCTATTTCATGCTAGAGGAGTCTTCCAATACAGCTTTGGACTAATTCCCTATAGGAGGCCCATACACACTGTGGGTAGGTTCCTCTGACAAACCAGAACCTGGACCCAGCTGGGACCAGTCAGACACAGTTATAGCCGAACTATCATTTGGGTTTTTTGTTCTTTCAGTGGGGAAGCCCATTCCGGTGGTTCAGAATCCCTGTCCCAGTTCAGAGGACATCAATGGTCTGCACCAAGTCTACTTGGAAAACCTCACGGAGCTCTTCGAGCATCACAAGCTGACCTTTGGTCTGGATGAGGACCAGCACCTTACCTTCACATAAGTCCTGGTTCCAGACCCTCCACAACAGCTGACCTCCTTCTGACCGTCATGCAACAGTCATATGACGGTCATGTGGTCATCATGTGACTGTCAGAACTCTTTAAGCTGTATGTGTATGGCTGCCTTTGATGATTCAGGAACTTCACAAAAGTTAACATGTCCAATACAAAGACAGAACAGCAGGGGGCGTCCTGCATCAGTGCAACAGAACAGCAGGGGGCGTCCTCCACAAGGGCAATAGAACAGCAGGGGGCGTCCTCTGCCAGAGCAACAGCCCTCAGGCCTTCCAAAGGTTGAGCTGGGACTCAACCTGGTGCGATGATGATGATGATAATTGTGTTGACAGTAGCCATGGTGATGAGAGTGAGGATGGTGGTGATCAGGATGAAGATGTTGCAAACAATCATTAATTAAACGCGGGTCCTGCTGCTCACTTTCTTCCTGTTTTTCTGTTTTCACTGAGTTCTACTGAGGATCTCTTTCTGGAGGAACTATCTACTTTGTTCACGTTTGCTTCCTGTTTTTCTCTCCATATCTACCTGATTCCCATCCTGCCTCTTTGTCTGAACTTCATAGTAACACAAGTAAACAAACAACAAGGAGACTGTGTAGATCCTCCATCGTCCAGATTCTCTGTTAAGTAGTTTAAACAACAGAGGGTTAGGAACCGAGCTTCTGCAGCTATGGTTCATTTAACCTCTTCATGAAAAACTGCCTTAACCCTTGTGCTGTCTTGGATGACCCCCCCTTCCATTGACATGTTCTCCTACCATGACAAAGGTGGATAAAGGTGGAAAAATTTCATGTAATCCATTAAACCAGTGAAGATCAGAAAAAATTGAAATAAAAAAGGTTGAGAGCTCTGTCTAGTGAATCTAGATGACCCCACTCCCAACGGTAAAGTGCCTAGGATAGCACAAGGGTTAAGGCAAGAAGAAACGATGGCAGCTTGATTAGCTATGGCAGTGGTCCCCAACCCCCGGGCCGCAGACCTGTACCGCCCCATGGGTCACTTGGTACCGGGACGCACAGAAAAAATAAAATAACTTTCATGACTTCCGTTTGATTTATTTTGTAATCTGAAAGATGTTTTACTTTGAAAAATGTCCCGATTCTCTGTTTCATCCGTCTATGTTCCTCGCTCTTCTTGGTCATGTGATAGGATAACCACTAAAATAAAACCCATCTTTGGAAAGTTTCTTTTCCAAGTTGAAAAGGCCCAGCCAGGAGACAGAAGAGGAGCCTTCCACTCCAAAAAAAGAAAGCTGCATTTAACCCTTGTGCTATCCTATGACCCCCCCCCCTTCCATTGAGGTGTTCTCCTACCATGACAAAGGTGGAGAGGATTTCATGTAATCCATGGACACCAGTGAAGATCACAAATCATTGAAGAAAAAAGGTTCAGAGCTCTGTCTAGTGGGTCTAGATGACCCCACTGTCTAGTGGGTCCAGATGACCCCACTGTCTAGTGGGTCTAGATGTCTCCACTCCCGATGCTGACGTGCCTAGGATAGAACAAGAGTTAGTAGACAGTACTACTTTTTTTGCACCATGAGTGTGGGAGGGTGAGAAGTTGATGACACCTGTGTAATGTACAATTTCATGCTTGTCAAAATAAAAGCTTGGGGTATGTCTTGTCACGTATCTGTTCCTCCTTCAATGTTGTGTTGCAACAATATACCTCTCCCTTAATCTCAAAGACCGGTCCATCAAAACTTTGTGTGATGTCATACCGGGCTGTGGTGCCAAAAAGGTTGGGGACCGCTGAGCTACGGGACAGAACAATGACCTCAAGGGTTCAGGTTTCAGTTCTGAGATGGTTGAGCCTCCTACAAGTGGTGGATCATGAGATCACATTAAATCAACATTGGGGTGGCTGACCCTCTGATCAGATGATTGTAGGTTGAAGAAAGAAAGAAAGTGCTACTTTCTGTCACACACCTAGGTGTGGCCAAGAACCCTCACTGGGTAATGTTAATTGCTCACCTTTGATATGGTATTGCCCCCAGTACCCTTGTTGATTCCCCTTCGGGAATTGAACCCTGGATTCCTGTGTTGTAGCCCTTTACCTTACCAACTGAGCTACCCAGCCGTCCACTTCCTGTAATGCACTTTGGGCCTTCAAGGACGGTAGAAAAGTTCTTTACAAGTATACACCTGTGAAGACTCATTCATCCAGGTTGATTCCATCGCAGTCGTAGGTTTAAAGTTGGCTTTCACGTTGGAAACGTTTCACCCAAAACATAGATGAAAGTCTTCCGGGAATTCCCGGAAATCCGGGTTTTTGAGCAAACCGATCGTATTTTCCGGGAAATAAAGACCTGATCGCTTTCCGGATGAAAAAAATATCTGAAATTTGCGAATTTTCACTTATTTTCTATATTTCTCCGTGGATCGCTTTCTCTATGGGCCCAGCTGTCTTGTCGTCCCGGCCGAATTGACCAATGACGGGACGTTTTAGTTGCTTTTGGATGCGTCGACGGCTCTAATTGGCTCCGTCTGTACCACGTGGTCAGCGGACCCACGCTTAACTTTCACAAACAAATCTCAAGAGTGTGCGATTAAATTTGTGTTAAAATAATGGTGGGCATCGTCATTATTGAGCGTGGTCACGACCTCAGTTGTGAGAAGAAGATAAAGACAAATTTGAGTGGTCTTGGCTGGAGGAAAAAGACAAATATGGCGATTTCTTTTCAACGTACGTTCACAAGACAAATATGTTGGAGGTGAGTACAACTGTTGTTCAGAATTTCACTCTCCGTTCTAATACAATTAGTTACGGTGGAAATTATGCAGATATTAGGGTAATGGCTGACGAAGTGTGCGTTATTATTACTTTTTTCACGTCGGACGGTTGCCTCCGCGAAGTGCGTTAAAGTAATAACGCACACTGAGGCCATTAACCCGCTTATACCACGGTCACTTACAAAAGCAATACATATCAACCAGTTTTTAGTCCTTAATTTTTTTTCCCGATTTGTATTGCTTTTCTCACAAAAAGCGGACTATATCGCGACGCATCACGTAACACATAGTCCGTCGCGCAGCATCACCACTGCGGTCAAGATTCAGCGATATATATATAGATGCTGATCGTCCCGATGGGTTGAATAAAGCATCAGTTCAGAGAGAAAGTTCACCTCTTACTGCTTGTTTTTGTCCAAATGGTGAAGCAAAAGGTTTAAAAGAAGCCAGCGCAGTTCTACAATAAGTTAAACTAGGTGACCGGAATCAGGTTTTAATGCACACCCAGCAGCCAATCAGAATCGAGTATTCCACCGGACCATGGTATGAAACATACTTATACATTGTTTGAAACCCCCCCTTGTAGATTTTCTTGATCTGACTGCAGAATAACAGACCACATTGATCAAAACTGAAACATCTGAATACATTTCTTTATCTAATTTATTTGTATTTATTCCTAATTACCAATTATTTAGTTCAGTTTTGCTCAAAAACATATTATTGACATTAATTATAATTATAAGTATTTGGTGGTTTGGACCCACACTCCCTTAAAAAAGAATGTTAACAATGTTTAATTTTGTTTGTATGTTTTGATATTTCCCAGATTACTAAGTATTGGTGTTAAGGAATTTATGTATTATGTTATAGAAAGATAGTATAAAGCAGATCCCATATTTTGATATAATTATAGTTTGAGAAAACAGTATTTCTAAAGCAGAAATCGTTCAAATAAATGAGGTACTTTCATAGAATATCATAGTTACTGGTGTTTTTTTTTTGCCATTTGGGGCTTTGATGTTTCTATATTTTACCCACTGTATGTTTAGCAGCTTTAAGGAAAAGCTTAGATTGTAGGATTGTGTTACTTTTAGCAATGATCTAAATTCTTTTTCAGGACCAGCAAGTCATGGTTAGTCAAACTAGGGGTTTGAATGACAAATCATGATGCTCCAATTAGTCTTAGTTTCCTGATTAAGAAGTGAATAACTAGCTGCCAGAATGTACCAGAATGCATCTAAGACCATGGATTTTTCAAAAATTTCGCTCCGTGCCGCCATATCGCTCAAAGAAAAGTTCCGGGAATTTTTCCTGGCCTGACTTTCATCACTGCCAAAAGGCTTAGTCCATTCTGAAATAGCTGGTTCATATGTGCTGTAACCCTTGTGCTATCCTAGGCACTTTACCGTTGGGAGTTGGGTCATCTGGACCCACTAGACAGAGCTCTGAACCTTTTTTTTTTCAATTTTTTGTGATCTTCACTGGTTCAATGGATGACATGAAATTTTTCCACCTTTATCCACCTTTGTCATGGTAGGGAGAACACCTCAATGGAAGGGGGGGGTCATCCAAGATAGCACAAGGGCTAAGGGGAGGAGTCAGACCTGAAACTGGATTGTATTGTTTACATAGACTAAAGGGTTTTGGGTTGTTTGGAGTCTTTTATCCTCAGCTGGGGCTGGGGCGATAGTAGCTACCCTCCCCAGCCTGGCCATCTCTTTCAGCTGTTAATGACCTAAGTGAAACGAGTTTGGTTTGTTTGGGGTTTAGAACACTGTTGGAGTGTACGCCATTTACCATTTAACAAAAGTGAGGCTTTCTTTCCATTTACAGTTTAAAGGATGCCCACTATCCCATCATTCACCTGATCCACTAACCGACAGTGCCCAAGAAACAGTTGTTGAGCTGTAAACTGTAGAGGGCTGGCCTACAGGACAGCACTGAAGGACTCATCCTGGCAGCTCAGGAATAAGCCCTGAGCACCAGAGCAATAGAGGCTCAGATCTACCACACCAGACAAGACCCAAGGTGTAGATCTACCACACCAGACAAGACCCAAGGTGTAGATCTACCACACCAGACAAGACCCAAGGTGTAGATCTACCACACCAGACAAGACCCAAGGTGTAGATCTACCACACCAGACAAGACCCAAGGTGTAGATCTACCACACCAGACAAGACCCAAGGTGTAGATCTACCACACCAGACAAGACCCAAGGTGTAGATCTACCAGACCAGACAAGACCCCAGGTGTAGATCTACCACCCCAGACAAGACCCAAGGTGTAGATCTAACCACACCAGACAAGACCCAAGGTGTAGATCTAACCACACCAGACAAGACCCAAGGTGTAGATCTAACCACACCAGACAAGACCCAAGGTGTAGATCTATCGCCCCAGACAAGACCCAAGGTCTAGATCTAACCACACCAGACAAGACCCAAGGTGTAGATCTACCAGAGTAGAGACCAGGTGCACGGTCAGGTACAGAGCAGAGACCAGATACATGGTCAGGTACAGAGCAGAGACCAGGTACACGGTCAGGTACAGCGTAGAGACCAGGTACACGGTCAGGTACAGTAAAATGGTAAATAGCGTATACTTATATAGCACTTTCTACCTTCTTACGAAGGCCCAAAGCGCTTTACAGTCACAGTCACCCATGCACACACACATTCACACACTGGCGGTGGCTCTGCTGCCAAACACTGGCGCCAACTTCCCACCAGAGGCGAGGTGGGGCTCGGTGTCTTGCCCAAGGACACTTCGACACATGGGCGCGCAAGGCGGGAATCGAACCTGCAATATTACGATCATGAGTCGACCGCCCTACCGCTGCACCATGGCCGAGTAGAGAAGAGGTACACGGTCAGGTACAGAGCAGAGACGATTTACACCGTCAGGTACAGGAACACAGACGAGCCAACTGGAATCAATCCGCTCTACGGGAGGGGAGAGGGATAGAGAGTCAACACATTCATTTGACTGTTAAATCCCTTTCAAGGTTTCTGGTTGCTGGACCCTATCCCACTGTGAGGCATACCCAGGGTTCACCTCGGGCCAGTTGGTAGTCTGCCAAAGGACACAGAATCACACCTACGGGTTTAGAGACACCAACTAACTCAGGGATGATGCTTCTGGGCTTTGGGAGGAGCCAGGAGAACATGCCAACTCCACACAGAAACAACCCAGCAGGGAAAAACTTTTCTTTGTATATTACCTTAAGTCTCTTTTCATGTCATAAAGAAAGAAAAACTATTCTTTTTGTTAAATTACAACAAAGTGACCTCGTGTTTCTGAGAGGAACCCTTTATGCTTTGAATGGAGTACTTTGTGGGCAATCATGGCGGCGCGCGCGTGTGCAGCGGCTCTCAGCTCTCCAGCATGGCTTTTTGTTCTATTGTTTGTATTTTATTTACTTTTGGATTTTTGCTACGCCGATTTTAAATACCACCGCCAGTACCTGATAGACCTTGGGCTGAGACAAACCCAGACGGTAACAAAGAACTTCCAGCAGCGCCACAACATCCCAAAGGAAATAGCGAGGCTACCGGGGTCTCCGTGGATGGTAAGCCCACCCGGCAAGCGACGGAGGCGGAGGAGAGAGAGGAAGCAGAAGCGAGGCTGCCGGGCTGGCCCAGAGGCTAAGCTACGTAAACAACCGCACAGACCCGCAATTCCAAGCCTCCTCCTCTCAAACGCGAGATCAATCATCAACAAAATGGACGAACTGGAACTACTAACAGCCAAAAATAGCTTCACAAGGAACTGCAGTCTGATTATCATCACCGAATCATGGCTACAACCACGTATCCCCGACGCCGCGATTGAGCTAGCGGGACGCACGCTACATCGTCAGGACAGAGATCACAGCTCCGGTAAGAGCAGAGGAGGGGGGCTTTGTGTTTATGTACACAACGAGTGGTGTAGCAACAGCAGGATCACCGAAAGACACTGCTCCCCGGACTTGGAGGCTGTAGCCATCTTATGCAGGCCCTTCTATCTCCCGAGGGAATTCACAGCTGCTCTGGTGCTAGCTGTTTACATACCACCAGATGCTAACACTAGCACGGCTCTCAACCTCCTGCTAACTATCATCAACAAGCAACAGCTCGCCCACCCAGATGGATACTTGATTATTGCTGGGGATTTCAACCATGCACGTCTTAAAACTGTGCTCCCCAAATTCACACAGTATGTGAAGTTTGCCACCAGAGGAGTAAACACTTTAGACCAAGTTTACTCAAACATTAAACAGGCTTACAAAGTCACCCCCCTCCCCCATCTAGCAGGCTCAGATCACCTCTGCTTGTCCCTCACCCCCACCTACACCCCCCTAAGAAGGAAAACAAAGCCAGAAACAAAGACCATCAGGATCTGGCCCGAAACTGCCCTTCCACAACTGCAGGACTGCTTCTCAAACACACTCTGGGACACTTTCTACAGCCAAAATCTACAGGAACACACAGACACAGTCCTTTCCTATATAAACCACTGCATAGGCAATGTGACTGTGAACAAAAGGATCAGAATTTTCCCAAATCAGAAACCATGGATGACCAGCGAAGTAAAATCTCTCCTAAAAAAACGTGACACCGCCTTCAGGTCAAGGGACAGTGACTGGCTCCAATACAGCGCAGCCAGATCTGCCCTAAAAAAAGGCATAAAGAAGGCCAAAATGGACTATAAAAAGGAGATTGAAGAGCACTTCGCTGACAACAACCCCAGGAAGATGTGGCAGGGGATACACCACATCACAAATCAAAGGAGCAACAACACAGTGTCCACTGGAGCGGATGCCTCCTTGGCAAGGGAGCTAAACCACTTCTTTGCCAGGTTTGACACGCAGAGGCCCCCAGCAGACACGCCACAATCATCACCACCCCACACCAACAGTACCCTAGTACTCCAGGAGCAGGAAGTACGACGGGTGCTTAAATCAGCCAACCCCAGGAAGGCAACAGGACCAGATGGAGTACCAGGCAAAGTACTCAGCGCATGCGCCGACCAATTAGTGGACGTTTTCACCAGAATCTTTAATCAGTCCCTACAACAGTGCAGTATCCCAGCCTGCCTCAAAACCTCCACCATAATTCCGGTTCTCAAAAAGCCAGCAGCAGACAGTCTCAACGACTACAGGCCAGTCGCCCTCACACCTGTAATCATGAAGTGTTTTGAAAGACTGATAGCAAAACACATCAAGGATAATCTCCCACCCACCCTCGACCCGCTCCAGTTTGCCTACAAACCAAATCGCTCGACAGATGATGCTATTTCCACCACTCTTCACTCTGCCCTGAGCCACCTGGACCACCCAGGGAACTACGCAAGGCTGCTCTTTCTGGACTTCAGCTCAGCCTTTAACAACATCATCCCAGACATCCTGACAGAGAAACTGCTTCACCTGGGCCTTTCTTCCCCCATCTGCTTATGGATTAAAGACTTTCTGACAGAACGTCCACAATCTGTTAAACTTGGACCCCACCTTTCATCCACCATCACCATCAGCACAGGATCACCACAAGGATGTGTACTGAGCCCACTCCTCTTCACGCTCTACACATCGGATTGCACGCAGACCCACCCCTGCAACACAATCATCAAATTTGCTGATGACACCGCTGTGGTCGGGCTCATCTCAGGGGAAGATGAGACTCTCTACAGGGATGAAGTCAGCAGACTGGAAAAGTGGTGTTCAGGAAACAACCTCCACCTGAACACCACCAAAACCAAAGAAATAATCCTGGACTTCAGAAAGAGGAGAGTGGACCCGCCCCCGCTTCATATAAATGGGGTCAGCGTGGACAGGGTCCACTCTATCCGCTACCTAGGTGTGCTGATCACAGAGGACCTCTCCTGGACTGCAAACACCACTGCGGCAGTAGGGAAGGCCCAGCAGCGTCTCCACTTTCTGAGAATACTCAGGAGGAACAACCTGGAGAAGAAGCTGCTGGTGACCTTCTACAGAGCCACCATAGAGAGCATCCTCACGTACTGCATAACAGCCTGGTATGCAGGACGCTCGGCAGGAAGGCGCTGCAGAGGGTGATCAACACGGCCCAGAAAATCACCGGCTCCCCTCTGCCCAGCCTAGAGGACATTGCTGGCTCTCGCTATACAAGCAGAGCCAGACAAATCATCAAGGACTCCCACCATCCCAACCACCACCTGTTTCAACTGCTACCGTCAGGCCGACGGTACAGATCCCACAAGGCCCGCACAAATAGACTAAAGAACAGTTTTTTTCCCAGAGCAGTCAACCACATAAATAAATGTGAATCCCACAAAAAGCTGTAACTTCGTGCAATATCTGTAACTAATGTGCAATATTAACAATTCCCAGTGCAATATAATGCAATTTAAAATAGTTATGTAGCTTTGTACATATGTATATTTTCAGTCAAACACAAATTTATTGTTTATTATTGTTTATTGTTCTTTAGAAGATTATCTATTTTTTATTGTATAAGCAGCTGGAGAGCACCGGAAATCTCGTTGTCACAAGTTTCTTGTGTAACAATGACAATAAAGGCTTTCTGATTCTGATTCTGATTCTGATTCTGATTCTGATTGTGAAGTATCTGAGTATTGAGTCCAGGTGCTCCTGCTGCAGATCAGAGCAGGGGTGAAGGTAAAGCCTAAAACAGAATGATTGTGACTGCAAATCAAACAAGTCTACAGTGAGGAGAACAAAGCGTCCAGTGTGACCGTCGGAGTCTCAGTGTACAAAAGACCGTTTGTCTGAGCGTGGGCTGAAGCTCAGGACCAGGCAGCTCTCCCATAGGATCTCCTGATCAGTGGGCTGCAGATGGAATGAGCGACGCTGCAACGATAGGAAGACCATCTGTGTGGAGGACTTGGTCACAGCTTCATTTCAACATCTGGACCTCCAAAGACGACAACATTAAACTTGAACCAGATTTGAGCGGCTGGAGATCAGAGGACAGGAGACCCGCTGAATAACAGAAGATAGATGTGTCCTCCTCTCCTGTGACGTGTCAACGTGACTTTCAGGATCTTTGGCTCTGATTGGACAATGATAGTCATGTTTTATTAACAGCTAAGGTGGACGATGTTGGCCAGACCAAAGAAGCAGATCTCAGGACAAAGGCCATGCTCTTCCTCAGTCTCTGACTCCACCCCACAATCTTGTTTGTGGCCACGTCCTCCCTCAACCCCACCCTTAACTCTGAGGACACAGAAGCTTGTTGCCTGGCAACCATCAACCGACGTGTTGTTGCGGGGCCCTCTAAAGGGTAAAGGTCAGGGGTCACATGTCAGAGATTCTTGGCCAAGTGCCCTGAAAACGATCTGTGACCTGAAACCAGGGAAAGCTCAGAGGTCTCTGACTCCGCCTACCAAAGCCCGGTGTGTCAGGAAGACCCCACCTGCGTCCAGCCAACCACATCCTTTAGGTCGTGCCATCCGACTCTGTCTGCCCCCTGATGCCAGTCCCAGCTGTGACTTGTCAGTTCCTGATGAAGCCCCTCCCACTGGACTGAGGTCACTCTCCTCATTCTGCTGCAGGTAACTAGTTACAGCTCACTTGATCAGAGTCCAGCAGATGGAGTTATTGATCAGCTGCTATTGATCACTCTGCAGTGTCTTCAAGGACAGTCTGGTACCCATGGACGACAAAATAAAGCAGGTTGTGGTGAGTCCTTCCTCTGCTGACTTCTTCTGCTGTAGATGTTTCTGGAAAGTCTTTCACCTCAGTTTGACAAACAGAAGGATGAAGATTCTCATGCTTTGATTGCTGGTCAGTAGTCTTCCTCCAACAGTTTCCTTCTTTTAATAATATGCTTCTTAGGAAGTCTATGGCCTCCCAGATGAAGCTGTGAGGCCATAAACTCCCTTTCCTCTGTGTTGTTGTTGCAGTAATCTGTTGTTGCCGTTCTTTATTCATCTCAAGTCTTCCTGTTGTCTTCCTCTGATGTCTTTGTTGTGTTAAATAGACAGATAGAACTTTATTAAACATTAAATGTTCCTCCGGTTTTAAAGCCTTTACACAAACTTTTACTGTATTTCCTAAAAGACATTTCTTTCCTTTTCCTTGTTTTATTTTTGGTTGATTCTTGTCCGAGTTTCATGTCAGGTTTGTGTTTCTTTGTGTTGACTATGGCCATAAATGGGCGTGTCCTGTGGTTAATATGCTGAATAAATGAAATGAAATAAATGTGTCTTATCATTGATGCTGTTTTTCCTGGATCTGTGGAATCGATGTAGTTTTCTTGTTTCCACTTTCTTTTTGTGGTTAATAATTTTTTCTTTGGCTCTTGGTTCCATCTGTTTTATTTAGTTTATGTTTTTTTGCTTCACTCTGTTGTGTGTCTTTGCGTCCGTCTGTCCTCTTTGTGATGATGCTGCTGCCTCATTGACAGAGTCCTGACAGTTTGTGTGTGATCAGGTTTTCTCTGTTTGGACATGAACTGTGCCTCCTTCTTAAGCTTCTGGGTCCTCATTAATAATAATAATGATAATAATAATATTATTATTTGTGGCTCCTCATTAATAACTGTCTGTATGTACAAAGCTACGTTCATAGGGTATCTGACAGGCCTCTTCTGTGTTCATGTTCAAATCTAGACTTAAAACATTTCTGTTTAGCCGTGTATATGACTGAAAGGTCCTATCTGCACTTTTCTTTCCTTCCTTTCTTTTAGTTTTAAACCAATTTTCTAATTTTTTAATTTTAAAGTAAATTTTACGTTGATTATTTCTATGATGTATTGTGATTTGAATGCAATTTTCTGTTTTGTGAAGCACCTTGAATTACTTTGTGTACGAATTGTGCTATACAAATAAACTCGCCTTGCCTTGCCTTGCCTATCTTGTACTTTCAGTATATTGAAGTTTATACTTCGTTCTTTATGCTATTGATGTATTATATCATTATGTCAACACAAAAAAATTCTAGTCAGTGAAGGCAACACTCACCAACAATGGCAATTAAAATACTGATTATCGGGACTTCCGGTGACGACATGGACATGGCAACTGCTTAGGGTCTACCCTCCGCTGAAAAAACCCCAAAATAAGGTGGCAAAATAAAGAGTTGGCTGTACAAAATAAGATATTCCATGATGAGTTCGGCTACAAGACAAAAAACACTCCATCAGACGTTGAAACAAGACAACCTGAAAGAAAAAGACGAAGGACGTAAGATACAGGACCGGCCTGCTGCGAAGACCAGAGAAAGTGCTATCGCTAGCACCGACGGTAGCAGCGCTCTAAACCAGCAAGGAGACATAATGGAGGAGTTGAGAAAAATGCGGAAAGAGAACTCAGAGGGACATAAAATGACCGTCGAACGATTGGACACAGCCATTAACGATATAAAAGGCAAGTTAAAAGAACACGAGGAGAGATTTGTTAACGTAGAGGAAAGACTGGGCCAAAGTGAAGAGACGGTCAGTCTCCACCAGAGGGCGCTTAAACATCTCCTTCACCGTGATGTTGAGATGACAGACAGATGTGAGCAGCTGGAAAACAGGCTGAGAAGAAACAATATGCGCATCTATCGGATCCCTGAGGGCAGTGAGAAAGGAGAAATGATTGGATGTGTGAAAGAACTGCTCCAAGGAGTGCTCAAACTCCCACATGAGTTGGATATGAGAATAGAGAGGGCACATCGCTCACTCATTACTACCAGTTCCAGACCATCTACAGCTTCACTGGGTCCCAGATCTATAATAGTAAGATTCTTGGATGGTTCAACTAAAGACATGATCATAAAACAAGCGTGGAGTCAAAAAGAAGTCCTCTTCCAAGGCAAACGCATCTTCTTTGACCATGACTACACGCCAGATCTACAGAAAAAACGAATGAAGGTGCAGGATATCGTCAGACAGCTCAAGAAGAAAGGGATGCAGGCAAAGTGCCTGTATCCAGCTCGCCTAAAAATTTCAACAGAAGATGGAGAAAAGACATTTGACACACTGTCTGAGGCTGCAGAGATGCTGAGGAAGAAGGGAATCCAGATGAGTGGAGTAGAAGAAGGAAGTCTCTTGGAGAGGATGAAGGATGACTGGAGAATCAACTCGAAGAAAAAGAAAGGCTCAAAATATCTCACTACATCTGATGTGAAGACCCTCCTGCAGGGGAATGACAGTTACTGAATCAGGTAGCCATGTTGGAAAAAAAAAAAAAGAAAAAAAAAAAAAAAAAAAAGCTGTGTTAATTTTTCATATTAGTTAATACTGCCTTGTTCATAAGTGCATTGCCACTAAAAGAAAGGTTTGAATGACTGAGCCAATGCGGAGCCAAAACCCAGGACGATATGAGTGGAACACACTCCTTAAGACCCTCTTCAACCCAATTGGGGGTCTCTTCAGCACATGGTGCACTATATGCAACAGAGAGGGTAGGTCACACCTCTCTGCCCCTACACCATCAGGGGTCAAACGCGGTGGAGGTGAAATTACCGTGTTTGATTGGTGAGTTGGAAGTTCAACTGTTCTATGTTAATGTTCTGTGTTCTCAACCTTGGTACATGTTGAAAGGTACATTGTTTACTAGAAGTATTCAATCTCAACTATCTTTTCTCAAAATATTCGTCCTTTTCTATTCTGGTATGGGTACTTACGCAAAGCAGGTATATTATCATATCATTGAAGAAAAATATGGCTTTCATAAACGTTATTAGTTATAATGTCAAAGGGATCAACAATCTGGTCAAGAGGAGAAAGATTTTCAACCAATTAAAAACACTGGAATGTTCTGTAGCTCTGATCCAGGAAACACATTTATCAGCAAATGAACAGTTAAAGTTGAAAAGAGGATGGGTAGACCAGATCTATGGGGCTAGCTGCAGTGATGGAAAGAAAAGAGGGGTTGCTGTTTTATTCAGCAAATCTGTGCCATATAGCACGGAGAAAATCTTTGAGGATAAGGATGGTCGTTATATAATGGTAATTTGCACGATTGGAGGCATAAAAATGACTATTTTAAATGTATATGCCCCCAATGAGGATCGCCCATCTTTTATTAAAAACGTTACAGCTCTTGTAGCTGAAAAGGGTGAAGGAATGTTACTGATTGGAGGCGATTTTAACTGTATACTAAACAACAGACTTGACAGAAAGCCGATTACAACTAAACCCCTTTCTAAAATGGCCAGAGCCTTATCAAGTATGTCAAGGGAGTTAGGCCTAGTGGACGCTTGGCGTTCTTTAAACCCAAACAGTAGAGATTTTACCTTTAGGTCACATGTACATGGCAGTTACACACGGATAGACCAGATCTATGTTTCAAAAAAAGAATTATATAGAGTGAAAGAATGCAGGATTGAACCAATTACTATTTCTGATCATGGTCCTGTGATTATGAAAATTAATTTGGGTCTGAAACCCCACTTTAGACACTGGAGACTTAATGTTTCCCTATTAACTGACTCCTCTGCCAGACAAGAAATAGAAAATGCAATAACTGAATACTTTGCCATAAATGATGACGGAAACACTTCCCCAGTACTACTGTGGGAAGCTAGTAAAGCTACAATAAGAGGCGCAATTATTTCTATTGGGTCTAGGTTGAAGAAACAAAGATGTGCAAAACAGACTGACCTAGAACAGGAAATTAAAAGGCTAGATATGAAGCACAAAAAATACCCGAACGACAAAACACTAGGTAAATTACAGGAAACCAGAAAACAATTGGATGAGTTACTTACATATAAGGCTGAGGGGGCGCTCAGATTTACAAGTAGAAGATATTATGAAATGGGCAACAAAGCAAGTAAACTCATGGCTTTTCAGTTAAGAAAAGCCCAAGCAAGCCGTACAGTAACAAAAATTAGACACCCAGATTCAGGCGAAGTTAAAACTCAGCCCAAAGACATATCAGAGGCATTCGCAGCATACTATAAACAACTATATAAAAAAGAAAATGGATCAGTGAAGGAAGACACCAAAATTTTTTTACAACTTTTAAATCTGAAAAAGTTAACAGAAGATGAAGCAAATAGATTAATACAACCTATTACAGAAGAGGAAGTTAAAAAAGCAATAACTAAACTGAAAAATAACAAGTCCCCAGGGGCCGATGGATTCCCTGGGGAATACTATCGCACCTTTGCTGACCATTTTATCCCCAGGCTATGCAATTTATTTAACTATGTATTGTCAGAAAAACAGCTCCCAGGATCATGGTCAGAGGCAATCATTACAATTCTACATAAAGACGGAAAAGATCCAATCCAGTGTAAAAGTTATCGACCAATAAGTTTATTATGTGTAGACTACAAGATATTAACCTCCATTCTGGCAAACAGGATCCAAGCATACCTTAAAAAATTAATTAATCCAGACCAAACAGGGTTTATTCAGGATCGCCATTCAGTAAATAACATAAGACGGGTTTTAAACCTACAATCCTTAGCAACAAGAGGTGATCGTCCAACAATGTTTTTAAGCTTAGACGCGGAGAAAGCATTCGATAGAGTGGACTGGGTATTCCTGAATCAAACACTTCTGCGGATGGGCTTTAAAGATGAATTTGTTAATTGGATCAACGTGTTTTATAAAGAACCCAAATCTAGAATTAGAGTGAACGGCTTCTGTTCTGGGGTCTTTGAGATTGAGAGGGGGGTGAGGCAGGGAGACCCTCTGTCACCTGTCCTCTTTGCCATTAGTATTGAAGGCCTGGCAGAGACTGTTCGACAAAACACCCAAATAAAAGGTATAGAGGATGATAATGGTAAAATTCATAAAGTGGCGTTATTTGCAGATGACGTACTACTCTTTATATCTGAGCCTCTGTCATCTATACCTGTACTTCTACATTCCCTGAACAACTATAGTCTAGTATCAGGATACAAAGTCAACGAAAGTAAGTCCGAGGCTTTGATGATTACAGGAACCTGGCCATCAGAACTGAACAACATCACATCCTTCCAATGGCCCAGGCAAGGTTTCAGATACCTGGGACTAACAATTACACCCAATCCCACACAACTATTTGACGCTAATTATAGTAAGCTGATTAGTCAAATAAAAAGTGACATAAAAAGATGGGAGGTCCTCCCGCTCTCGTTGTTGGGAAGAGTTGAAACAGTCAAAATGAATTTGTTACCTAGATTTATGTTTTTGTTTCAAGCTCTCCCAGTGAAAGTTCCAGTAAATGTATTTGACATGCTTGATAGGCTGATTTCTAACTTTATTTGGCAAAATAAACGACCAAGAATCAGACTAAAGACCCTATTCCTTCCTAAGGATAGGGGTGGACTGGGCCTGCCAAGTTTTAGAACCTATTACTTGGCGGCACAACTCACTGCAGTGGTGACTTGGATTGGAGGGGAGGGAGAAACTGGATGGAAGCAGATCGAACAAAGTACTTCTAAAGGAGTCTCTCTGGCAACTCTCCCATTCCTTAATCAAAAAATAATTAAAAAAATTAATATTAAAAACGAATGGATTTGTCACACTGTGAACATCTGGACGACAGTTAGAAAAAAATTTGGAGGACCACGGTCAATTTCAAGAGCAATGCCAATTTCTGGCAATATAGAGTTTCTTCCTTCGGTATGGGACAGGGGTTTTAAGCGTTGGAAAGACAAAGGCCTTTGCACACTTAACCAATTATTTAAAGAAGCAGATATTAAATCTTTTTCACAGTTAAAGGAACAGTTCTCACTCCCGTCCAGTGATCTCCATAAATATTTCCAGATTAGACATTATATCATGAATCATAAAGAAAAAGGTTTAATGAGTAAAATGCCCAACACAATTGAAGAATACTTTATAAGTATTCAGGAAAAAGGTTTACCACATAAGAAACATGTTTCAAATATCTATAAAAGACTTGTGATGAGGGATATGCAGAACACATTGTATGTCAAAGAAAAGTGGGAACTGGAACTAAACACTATAATAGAAGATGATGTGTGGGAAGATCTGTGTGCAACATGCCATAAAGGACTTAACAGTCAAATGTGGAAAGAATTCAATTGGAAATTAATGATGAGATATTTCAATACCCCTCTGGTCATTTCTAGACTTCTGAAATCACCCTCATTGCAACCCTGCTGGAGAAAATGTGGAAAAGTGGGAGACCTGACACATGTGTTCTGGGACTGCCCTGTAATCCAAGACTACTGGAAGAGTATAAAGACAGAAACAGAGAGAATGTTACAAACAGATATCCCTTTTGAACCACTATTATTTCTACTAGGATTTACTAAAAAAGCAGAGTTGAATTCGGAACAGTCATACATCTTAAAGATACTCCTTCTAATAGCCAAAAAAATGATTACAATAAACTGGAAAAAGGAAGAGGCTCCAACAAAAGATCAATGGATACAAAAACTTAAACAAGTATATTTAATGGAGCGAATGACAGCAAGTTTACAGCTGAAAATGGACGAATTTACCCAAAGATGGGCTTGTGTTGTAAAATACATTAAAAACTAGAAAGTGGCTGTCAAAACGTAAAGGTTGCACTGTAGAGGATCCTAGTTAATTCAATTTTACGGAATTTGTTTATTTTGTTTTTTTGTGATTATGATTGCTGTATAATTTCGGTTAATGTGAAGAAGCCATCTTTATAGGTAATAATACCTCTGCTCACGTTGTACCCATGTTTGTGATGTTCTACCAAGGAATAAAAACTCAATAAAGTACAAGTTCAAAAAAAAAAAAAAAAAAAAAAAAAAATACTGATTATCAAGCCTGTTTAGGGAATAGGTGTACAGAAGTATAATGTTCCTGATGTTTCAAAGTGTCCTTGAACCCATCATTCCTTGCTGTGACCCTGTGACCTTTGCCTTCCACAGCCGCTCTGCTGCCCTCAGTATTAGTATGTTTGGGTATGGGATGAGTTTTAGTGACTTAAAGTACTGTACTGTATACTATTCTGTACCACAATACTATACTGTACTGTATACTATTGTGTACCCCAGTTCTATACTGTACCATGGAGTTCCATATGTTTTGAAAGTTGTGTTTTTTAAACCAATCTTAACTTTTAACTTTCGGTTGCATGGTGGTGCAGTGGTTAGCGCTCTTGCCTCACAGCAAGGAGGTCCCCGGTTCAAGTCCCGGCTGGGGGACCTGAACCAGAACATCAATGGGGACCTTTCTGTGTGGAGTTAGCATGTTCTCCCCGTGTACGCGGGGGTTCTCTCCGGGATCTCCAGCTTCCTCCCACCGTCCAAAAACATGCTTCATAGGTTAATTGGTCACTCTAAATTGTCCATAGGTGTGACTGTGAGACTGAATGGGTGTGTGATTGTGGACATTCTACCCAGCGACAGACTGGTGACCTGTCCAGGGAGTCCCCTGCCTTCACCCATAAGTGGCTGGGATAGGCTCCAGCAGCCCCGTGACCCTGAAAGGGACAAACGGAATAGAAAATGAATGAAAAAAAAACATAACTTTTATTTTTAAGTTTTACCTGTTAGTGATAGAGATTTTTTTCTGCCTTCATCGGCTCCAGGTTTGAATATTCCAACGATCTCTATCTGGAGATGAATCAAGCAGGTCTTCATCGTCTTCATCGCCACTCTAACCATTTCTAAAAAACACACAGACAAATCCTGCCAGACTTGAATGATTCCATTTCAAGTTTTAGGTTTTGAATGGAATCAAGCCTGTTAGACAGACAGAGTGTTTGTGTTTGGAAAGACTGACCTGCTGACAGGCTCCTGTAGAGCTGTTGGCCCCCTGGACCCCTCAGATGCCCCTTTCATTAGGAATCTTTGGGTAAACCTTGATAGGCATTTTAAACTTGACAGGCAGGTCAGTGCAGAGGTCCAGTCCAGTTTTTAGCACTAGAGGCTAACAAGCAAAGCTAAGCGACATCTTCCTCCTGACAGCATCCCTTATGATGACGGCCATCCTCTTTCTCTGTGCAGGATTTGATGAAAAGTCACCTGATGATGGTGGTGCGGAAGGAGGCGGAGCTTCTGAGGGATCAAATTACAGAGCTAACCTACAGAAACCAACAGTTGCAGAGGGAGAACCACATCCTAAAAGCAATAATCCAAACCAGCAACCTAACTGTTTAACTTCAACCTTTGTTCATGACAACCTTTAACAACATGCATTGTGTGTATTTGTGTGCTTGTCTGTGTCTATTTACATTTGTACATGTATGCATGTGTCTGTGGATCATCAGTCATGTGATATGGTATGATCAGAAATAAATCTCCCTTCTTCCTCTGGTGTTTTCTTTCAGGTGATTTTGTCAGGAACTCCGTAGCAATGGGAGGTCGCTGGATAAAACAAACTTATAAGTTAAGTTTAAAAAAGTTTGTTTTTCTGTAAACCCAGAATCCAGTGAAGCTCCTGAAGCTTTGTGTGTCACCTGGGGGGTATTCCAGGAAGCATGTTTAAACTACCCTGACTTTAACCCTGAACTCTGGCTGAAATCCTCCTGAACTTGCTTACTCTGGGTATGTCGGTTCCAGAAGACCAGATATGAGTTAGAGTAATTACGCTCCACTTGGTAACCCTGGGTTAATGCACGTGCACGGCAGGTACATAAAGACATTCTCAATGGATCGCCGATTTCCAGAGTCACCATGGAAACGCGTGGAGAAAAAAGAGAGCGCCATACTTCAGTGAGACGGAGTCTGAGATTTTAATGACGGCGTATGAAGATTATAAGACCATCAAAAAAGTAACGACTGCATCATCAGCAAAAGAAAGTTTCTGTTGGAGAAAAAGAACAGACAAAGTAAACGCACGAGTTTCTGATCTTATTTCTATTTTCCTTGTGACGCATAAATATATATACCTTATCCAATTTTGCCAACTTAAATGAATTACTTCAATTGCTAACAAGTAATTGAGTTAAATTTATTTAACCTAATTTCTTACACCTATAAAACTCAATAATTGTTTATACAACTGAAATTTACACATTTATTTAACTAAATGTCATATTACTCCAATTCAATTAATATTTTTTCCATCTTAATTAATTATAATTCTTGAAATCTCATATGTCTATGTTTGAGCCGCAGATATACTCATTTTTATAACAATAAAAAGAACGAAATGACATGCAAATAGTACCGTTCTTCATTTAGGAATGATCCGATTTTGTCATTTCAGAATTCAATGGTAGGGGGCTATATAGACTCATCCTCTCACTTCCTTCTCACTCATGGTTCAGAGACTTAAGCAAAGTAGGACAAAATAACAGCTAAACAACTAAACACATTTGGTCAAAAAGCCACACTTTTACCCAAATCCATCCAGACAGGCAAAGGGAATGGTATCCCACAATCCCTTGCGTTGCCGATATAGCAGCAGCACCAAAGTTACACCTACTTCATTGAATGAATGTAAATGAAAGTAAAAAACTGTCTAGGCTACCCCACTTTAGTGGGACACAGCCTAGGTGTTAGGTTGAGTGGAAGGATCCCAAAGCAGAGACTGAAGCCGAGGGCAGGTTGACAATTTATTCCTTAGGAACAAAAAACTAAATCAGACAGGATGCTGAATTATCTGAGCTAGACAGATATACAGGACAGGTGCTAAGAGCTACTGAATTGTAATCATTTGGCAGGGAGAAAGAGGAAGGTGTAGGCTTTTAAAGACAAGGTGATGAGATGAGAATCAGGTGTGCAGAGTAGAGAGGCACCAAGGAGAAGGTCTGCCACGCCCCCTGCTCACAGTGATCATAACAGTGCCCCCCCCCCTCAAGGGACGCCACCTGGCGGCCGACCAGGCTTGTCAGAATGTCGGGCATAAAAGTCATCAAGGAGAGCAGGGGCCAGGATAAAGGAGCTGGGAACCCAGGAACACTCCTCCGGGCCATAACCCTCCCAGTCCACAAGATACTGCAGGCCACGACCCCGCCGCCAGACATCCAAAAGGCAGCGAACAGGAAATGCTGGATGATCATCCACGACCAGGGTGGGAGGAGGGGGTTCGGCCAGAGGGCTGAGAACACTACAGGAGACAGGCTTCAGGAGGGACACATGGAAGGATAGATGGATGCGCAGAGGGAGGCAACTTCAGCCGGACCACAGAGGGGTTGATGACCGGGTCGATCTCAAAGGAGCCAATGAACCTTGGAGACAACTTCCTGGACTCACACTGCAGGGGAATGTCACGTGTGGAGAGCCAAACCTTCTGTCCTGGACTGTAGTCTGGGGCCGGAACCCTGTGGCGGTCGGCCAAAGTGCGGTTCCGAGAGGCAGTGCGGGCGCTCTCCTCCTGAATTCCCTCAGGTCTCCTGTTTGTTCTCCCACCTGCTCATTCCCCGTACTGCAGTGGGGCCACAAACTCCAAGGTGGCTTGCCATCCTAATACACCGACCCTGACCTTGCTGAGGCAGCGCTTCTGGTGGCCTTCCATTCTGCTGACACCCGGGAGTTTGTCCAGGCCTGCTCTTTCTGTGCTCGTGGCAAGGCTTCCCCGTGCACCAGCAGGACTTCTGCGACCACTCCAATCCTCAACGACCCTGGTCCCACATAGCTGTGGATTTCGTCACTGGCCTCCCACTTCTGAAGTAACAAAACTATCCTAACCATAGTCAACCGTTTTCCAAGTCCGTCCATTTTGTGCCACTTTCCAAACTCCCATCTGCCTTCGAAACTGCCAACCTCTTGGTCCAGCACGTATTCCGATTACATGGCTGCCCCAGGACATAGTGTCAGACCGGGTCCCCAGTTCACATCCAGGGTGTGGACCGCCTTCTGCCGGCCATTGGAGCCGCAGCTAAACTGTCCTCTGGATACCACCCCCAAACCAACGGCCAGACTGAGCGGGCTAACCGGACCTGGAGCAGCTTTGCGCTGTGTTGCAGCCAATCACCCTGCATCCTGGTCACCTCATTTCCCTGGGTTTGAGTACTCTCACAACTCCTTGGTCTCCTCTGCCACAGGTCTGTCTCCATTCATGCGTCCAATGGCTATCAGCCTCCCCTCTTCCCCTCTCAGGAGAGAGCAGTGGCCGTGCCCTCCATCCAGGAACATCTTCGAGGGCCCTAGTGTTTGGCACGAGGTTCGTGCATCCCCTC
>JALJSC010000247.1:0-21790 GCA_023969325.1 Oryzias curvinotus | reverse complement strand
ATTCACACTCCACAGCAGTAGGGGGCAGTACCGCACGTTTGCGCTGGTTGGTACACACGTGTACGCCTCATCTGATCTGATCCAGGACTTTCGGCTAATGATCCTCAAGCGAAATAATTTCTTCTGCAGCCAGATTCTCTAGCGGTAAGGAATATGCTGACTGTGGACCAGGTAAGAACCATCCTTTTTAAGTAATGTTTGTTGCTTTTCACTTTCATGGACTTTCGCCACCTCTCTTTCGAAGCTCGTCCGCTTTTCAATGCGCTGCAGGACCGCCGCTTACATCTTTGCATTGACTTTCGTTTTGTGGCGTTACCGAATGGATTTGGTTTAATGTGTACCTTTTAAAAACTATTAAATGCATCAAGTGCTCTTTAAATAGTGCGGTTTTGCTGTGTTCGGTGTTCATCTGTATGATTGGGGTTTTGGGTAAATACTGAGGTTCTTGTCGACAAGCTAATATCAAAATTGATTGATTGGTTTATTTCAAGCGTAGATTGAAAAAAATACATGACAAAATACAATTATTTCAAACTCATCACAGAAACAATTAAATGCATTGATTAGATAATAGAAAACAAAAATAAAACACACTTATGTCACATTTGGTTCATTCATTTTTTGTAATAATTAACTAAAGTCAGTCGAGTTTGATTGATTGCTTGAAAAGGAGTGGGAAGAAGCAAACTTATAAAATCCCATCTAGGGTTGTGCCAACGATACCATCGTCCATCATGATGGGTGACTGACATCACAATGGGGAGACACCATCGTGAGGCCACGCCACCGCCACGCTACTAGTCGACATAATAAGACGCGGTTACATGAACAAAATAGCTTGATGGGATCAATGGTCAGATTAGAATCCTACCGTGTACATGAGCCCAGAAAAACGTTTTCAGATTATAACAAACGCTCACATGGGTCACACTTTCAGTCAGACTAAATCATTTGCACATGCGCAGTAGTGTTTGAAATACAGGAAGAGAAAAATAGTTCCACGAGCGGAGACATAGATAGATTTGGCAGCTCGGTAATATACGAGATGATCTTCTAAATGCGCTTTTATTAATGTTACGGTTATTATGAAGCGCCTGTTCGCTTATCATTTTTATTTTAAGCCGTGTGGTCAGTGCTTTTGCTGTTGAAGAACGGAGCCGGAAAGAAGCCCATTTAGCAGTATGCTAACAACACGGGCTAACAACATTAGCATGAACATAAAATGTATCCATGCGGAAAAGAGCTGCAATCTGCATCCTGGCTGCACATAAATATGTGGGAATAACAGCAGCCTTTATTTAGTCGGGACACGACTGGAAACACAAATCCACGTCATTGTTTGAACGGTTTCTAAGGATTGAGCGACATTTCTGCTTTGAAGCTAACAGCGCCCCACAGCCCCACATTAAATAGAATATTTAATTCCCACTATATGAGAACTTTGCATTGTTTCTTTTTTTATTACTCTCCTTTCTTTGTGATGTGTTACTTGTAGGTCAAGGTGTGTTCAGCTCCCGGCCTTTTCAAAAGGGAGATTTCCTTCTTGAATACAGAGGACAACTCATATCTAAAAAGGAACAAGAAAGCAGACTGAGATTTTACCTTGATGCCCTGAAGTTTTTTATGTTTGATTTCCAGTTCAATAGAAAGTTGTTATGGTATGTATTTTCTTTTTTTAAAGGTAATGTCATCTCTACTCTCTTATTGGTAAAAAGTAGTTTTAGTGATGAAATACAGTCTAAGACAAGGTTAAACATTTGTAATGTTCCATGGAAGTTTTAGGTTGTAGCAGGAATGTTATTTAGTCTTAAATACTCAATGTGCTCAATAACTTCCCTATGTAGCATAACTTATTGTCTGCTTTATATTTTAGTATTGATGCTGCTAGAGAGGACGGGTCACTTGGAAGACTAATAAATGATGATGAAGTGAGCCCAAACAGCAAAATGACCATTACCAGAGTGAATGGAGAACCCCATCTCTGTTTATTTTATTGGTCCTGGAGAAGAAATCACCTATAATTATGGTGACTCCAAATGGCCATGGAGAATCAAGGTATCTGTAAAATAATTGTTATGCTTCAAAATAATGTATAATATTATATTTAAATTAAAGAATATGATTTACTCTTCATCCTTTCATCTCAGAAATCCAAAGAAAAGTCCATCTGCAGAAGAGAATCCACCCACTTCCAGGTTCTCTCCAGACGACACACCGCAGGTAAATTTTAAATGCCTATTAATTACAGAAACATTTAGGTATTTAAATATTGAGTAATGTTAAGGTACATGGATCACTGGTAACATCTACAGTAAAGGATGCCTGTATTTGATACAAATTTTAGAAGCATGAACAGGACAAAGCAGGTTGTCCCATAAAGCGCTCTTACACACGTGTCCTGTGTAATACTCAACTGGACAGGTTCTGACATTAGCGGGACATAGTGTTAAAACTAGTATACTGGAATTGAAGTTGTCCTAATGATCTCTCTTACACACATGTCCTGTGTAATACTCAACTGGACAGGTCCAGGTTTTAGCAGGACTATTTGCTCAGTGTTTAAGCAAAGAATCTCATTCAGCTTCCATCCTTTCATCTCAGAAATCCAAAGAAAAGTCCATCTGCAGAAGAGAATCCACCCACTTCCCGGTCCTCTCCAAACGAGCAGGTAAATTTCAGTTTAAATACCTATTTAACAATTGTAGAAACATTTAGGTATTTAAATATTGAGTAGTATTAAGGTACATGGATCACTGGTAACATGTAGCATAAATGATGCCTGTATTTGATAGAATAACTTTTGAAGCATGAATGGGACAAAGCAGGTTGTCCCATAAAGCGCTCTTACACACGTGTCCTGTGTAATACTCAACTGGACAGGTTCTGACATTAGCGGGACATATTGTTAAAACTAGTATACTGGATTGAAGTTGTCCTAATGATCGCTCTTACACATGTCCTGTGTAATACTCAATTGGACAGGTCCAGGTTTTAGCAGGACTATTTGCTCAGTGTTTAAGCAAAGAATCTCATTCAGCTTCCATCCTTTCATCTCAGAAATCCAAAGAAAAAAAGTCCATCTGCAGAAGAGAATCCACCCACTTCCAGGTCCTCTCCAGACGACACACGCAGGTAAATTTCAGTTGAATACCTATTTAACAATTGTAGAAACATTTAGGTATTTAATATTGAGTAGTATTAAGGTACATGGATCACTGGTAACATGTAGCATAAATGATGCCTGTATTTGATAGAATAACTTTTGAAGCATGAATGACAAAGCAGGTTGTCCCATAAAGCGCTCTTACACACGTGTCCTGTGTAATACTCAACTGGACAGGTCCAGGTTTTAACAGGACCATTTGCTCAGTGTTTAAGAAGAATCTCATTCAGCTTCCATCCTTTCCATCCTTTTTTAAGTGGTGTCCGAAATATATATTTTTATTTTCTACCCTCCATGTGGAGGGAAACTGACCCCTCCCTTGCGAAGGGGTTCCGCTGTGCTGTGCATGCACTTTTCTTATTGTTGGTGTGCTCTGAAGCACAGAAGTTTAAATGTAAATTTAAGTAATGACTTTGTTGTGGAATGACCCTTTTGAAGTTAGATAACCGCTGTTATGTATATTAGAGCAGTGGAAGCGCTGCACTATTGCAAGCTGACTATCGACTAATGGTGACGTCCAAGTTTTGAGACACTAACTTTCATAAGTCTCTGTTTGGAGTGCTAAATTTAGGGGTGGGGAGAAGGGAAGAACTTAGATTGGGCCTAAAAATCTCCTAAAATGGGTGTCTAATTTCAAACTGTGTTTTATCTTTTTTAGCTGCTGAGCAAGAAGACAAACGAATGAAGCGAATAAAACGACCCTGGTCCAAAGAGGAAGTAAACGCTGTCATGAGACACTTCAAGGACCATATAATGAAGGGAAAACTTGCTTCCATGATAGAATGTGGGCAGTGCAAAAAGGCAGAGAATTCCGTTCTTGACAACCGTACCCTACAGAACATCAGAGACTTTGTGAGAAATCGTGATATTACCATGAAAAACAAAAAGTAACCCAGCGAACATTTCCATATGGCCCATATGGTTTACCTTTGGGCTGAATTTCTGGGCCCCGGGTGGGTTTGTCCATGAGTTCCGGTGGTCCCATCTGTGTTTGCACACACTGGCTTAGGTGGGAACTCAGTGGTCTGGGTCCCCAACGCTAACCAGCTGCCCAGTGGAAAGCATTGTGTGCCAACAACCTGCCTTAGGATAGTGTAGCGAGTTAGCGAGCTACACTGTCTAGCGAGCCAGATTACTGAGTGCCCATTCAAGCTAGTGCGGGCAAACACAGATGGGGCCACTGTGGAACCTGTGAACAATCCCACCCTGGACTCAACAATTCAGCCGAAAGGTAAGCCATGTGGGGCCCACATTCAAATGTTCGCTAAATGAAGTTTTTGATATATAGTATATAGAAGTATGAATAAGCAGTTAAGGCTTAAATATTGTTTTTTTGTTCAGTTGTCAAAAGGTTATTTCTTTTTTTGCCTTTACATTAGAAAGAATATAATTTTGAGGTAAGCACTTATGGCTATGTATTTCTTTTCAGAAAACTATCTTTTACATTAGACAGAACGATAACAATAAATAAGCACTAGATTCTTGAATGTTTTTCCATTTAAAACTGCATATTCTTGTCACCTTTTTGACAAGATTAAGTTTTGTTCAAAATTTTTGCTGTATTTGCTTTTTTATTTCACAAATAGAACTGTCATAAGCATTTAAATGTACTTTTTTATGTTTATAAAAACAATGATTACAGTGAACTACACAGTATAAAAGTTCAACAAAAGCATTTTTGTGTGGGAGGACCCATCAAGGTCATTGGGTCCTTTGTAGTCACGTTTTAGACAATGTTTGTGTGTTTGTATACTGTGGACCTCATAAATACTCTATTTGTCAGAGGCGGGGCTAATGGAGCTCATTAAAGTGTCCTGGTAATGTTGTGTTTTGTCATGTATTAGAAATTCTAGTTGTAATAACTTTTTTCAAATTTTGAACTGGGTTATGTGAAGTACTGCCACGAGTAGATTTTTTAAGATACTGCTTGTCCTTAGAAATCAAGCAGAAAGGGGTGTCCCCATAATGTAGTAACAAACGTGTTTGAAAAAACTGTCCTTCTAATCCACCAAAACCCGTAGGTGTGTGTGTGTGGGTGTGTGTCTGCGTGTGTGTGTGTGTGCATGAGTGTGTATGTGTGAGTGTGAATGTGTGTGTGTGTGTTGGACAGATGCTACTGTTACAATCAGGAGCCTCAGATCCATGAGGAACATATTTATATAAACCCCTATAACTATAACAATTAAATGTTTTCCTAAAGGGTGGGGCCTGTCACTCATCCACACACATTCAAGTATCACAATCATGTTAACACACATACATGTCAACACGTACACAATACACTCTTGTACGCATGCATATGTCCATGAATACATACAAATAAACCCGTGTCCAACATTTTTCATTCCTGCATCGTGTCGTGTTTTGCACTTGCTGAAGTAAACTTTGGTTCATTGAGTGAATGAGAGTCAGGTGTGTGGCATCCAGGAAGTTCACGCTGGGGGTTCTGGGAGATGAAGTGCTTGCAGTTCTCTGGAGACTGCTCCAGCCGGTGACCAGAGGGGGAGACAGAGTTCTGACTTCTGACAAGCAGTTTTGAGTTCAAATGCCTGAAACCTGCATTGACATAGACCAGGGTCGCCAAATCCAGGTCTGGGGGGCCGGTGTCCTGCTTCTTTTCCAGAAATCTGCCTTATTGCTGCTGGTTACCTGGATCAGGTGTGTTTAGCCAATAAGGAGCTTCAATGGCAGGTTGGTTTGGAAAACATGTAGGACACCGGCCCTCCAGGCCTGGACATGGGGACCCCTGACATAGACTATTTACTAGAAGTGGACACTGAAACGCATGTTTCTGAGGGTGATGTGAACACAGCTTTAGAGCATCTGTGACTAAGGCTTCATGAGATTCTCACCTTCATTCAGTGATAGCTGTAGATTTCAGTGTGGACACGTGACATGTTGTAGAAAGTTGACTAATCTTCTTCACGCTCCCTCTCTGGTTTCTCCACAGGACTGTGGGCTGAACACACAACAGGTCAATGAGACAAACCCACAACAACACAATCTGCTGTAGGTTGTGCTGAAGTCCCACTGCTTCATGGCATTACTGTGTCTGTGCTCAGTAGGTGCAGAAGAATTCAGGTTGGTAGGAACAGACAGTCGCTGTGCTGGTGGACTGCAGAGGAGGATCCAGGGATCTGAGTGGAGTGAAGTATGGGACATGAACATGAAGAATCTAGCCAATGTTTGCAGAAGACTGGATTGTGGTTCTCTTGTGTCAGCCAGGGAAACAAGACACAATGTGAACATTAGTTGTTCAGGTGAGTTTATTAGTGTGTCTCTCTGTGACTTTAAGGAAAAAGAAAAAAATGTATAGAAACAATAAAGAACTGAAACACTTCAGTTCCATCCAGGAAAGTCAATGGAATGAAAGTTCCCAAAGACCCCACATGAGAGAGACAATCATCTGATCAATGTCTGATCTGCTCTTCATCTCTTTCCAGACTCTGTCAGGATGGAGAACGGATCCAGTCGGTGTTCAGGCAGGCTGGAGGTGAAGTCCAACAACTCGTGGTCCTCCGTGTGTGAAGATGACTTTGACCTGCTGGATGCAGAGGTGGTCTGTAGGGAGCTGGGCTGTGGGGCTCCTTCAGTCCTGCAGGGGGCGCTGTATGGAGAAGCAGAAGCTCCGATATTGAGCAGAGAGTTTCTCTGTGAAGGTCATGAGTCTGTTCTTCTGGACTGTGGAATCTCATGGAGGAAAACAAAAGCCTGTCCACCTGACAAAGCTGTTGGACTCACCTGCTCAGGTACAGCTGCCAGTTAGTGAATGTAGGCGTGTTTCTGTAACATGTTCAATCTCACTGGGAGCTGATGGATCAATAAGCACAGACGGAACTTTTAGTGACATTTACGCCACTATAGAAATGTCTAGAACACCTGTGCAGGTACATCAATCAGTAAAAGTTGGATTGAAAGTCATCTCAAGCTCTGTTTGCACCGGGTATGTGACCCATATTCACTCACTGGTCATTACCAAATCCAAGTCTCTGATTGGTCAAAGTTTGAGCTGGTTTCAGCGTGAGTTCAAAGGTCACGCTTTTTTTTTTTAATGGAGTCTAACAACGGTCATAGAAACTTGCATAGCTAAGCGTGGATGTGAGAGTTTGGAACCAGAAGCCCTAAATGCCCGTTTACATTGACTTTTCATTGGAAGTGGCTGCTTAAACGCGTTACTGAGGCCGATGTGAACGGAGCTTTAGGGAAGTGGACGGGTGGAGGGAAGCTCCTCCCACTTTGACAAAGCAGCAGTTTTTGCACTTCCTTGTGTGCTAGCAAGACAGCATTTGCTACAGATTGAAGGTCAGATCTTGACCTGGTTTTGTTTCCATGTTTCTCAAACAATCTTTGATTTCTTGGGTTCTTTCAGATCCTGCTACTGTGAGACTGATGGGATCGAGTCGTTGTTCTGGTGAACTCCAGGTGAATAGCAGAAGAGAATGGAGAGCCTTTAATGCCTGGATATTTGAAAGAACAGAGACAATATTAGCATATGTGTGCAAGAAGCTCAAGTGTGGATCCCACGTTTCATCGAAAATTACAAAACTTCCAAGAGGAAAGCCAGTTTTCAGTATTAGGTCTCCCTGGCTTTATGAATTTCCAGTAAATTTGGAGGAATGTTTGTATGTCGAGGAATATAGCAGCGACACGATGGAAATCACCTGCTTAGGTAACAAACCTTCTGATGCCGACTGTATGTACGTCTCACTGTCAGTTTGTGATGCCTCATTGAGTCGATCTTAAGTAATTTTTTTAGTAACCTGAGATGTTTGAGTCGAGAGAATTGAAATACAGTATTTTCACGCCTATAAGGCGCACTAAAAAGTCATGAATTTTCCTCCACCAGCAGGGGGCGCCCTATGAGCCGGTGCACCTACTGTGTAGTTTTGGGTCGTAGAAGAAGATGGAGTGAGGAAGGGAGAGAGACGTAAAGGCCAAGTAAAACCTAACTGCAGTCCAACTATCTACATTTTAAAGCCTTCTATGCTCTTTCTACCTCATAATAATCCTCAACCATTTCAGTACAGGAGGAGTAAGCAGAGAAGCAGCTGGCCCACTGCTTTAAGCTGCTGCTTTCGCTAGTGCAAAGGATAAATGCAAAGAGACTGGCACAGTTCTGTGTGTGTGTCTGTTTGTGTGCTGAAAGGAGCAGGTTTTCCCCAGCGCCTATGAAGAAAGGAGACCCGCAAGTCTCTCTGTGTGTCTCTGTGTATGTGAGACCGACCGCGAGGCGTCTGTGTGTGTGCTGTGTGCTTAGCGCTTGTAAGGAGGAAGGGAGACAAGGGGGCGCAAGTGAGTGACCATTCAGTTTGTGATCAGTTAGGGAGAACAGTAACAAAATAAAAATGTTTCCTCTAAAAAAAAACAGAGACTGGATGTTTTATTAACCCACTCTAGAAGCGCTGAGGTTCTGAACGGGCCGTTAACGTGCGCACGCCTTAACACCCGGTGCGCCTTTTGTATGTGTCAAAGACGGGAAAATCCCCGTGACTGAGACCGCACCCTATCATCCGGTGCGGCCTATGGTCGTGAAAATACTGTATTCCTCATTGTGAACTATTATAAACTTGGTCTTCTCTTCTGGATCCACAGACTCTGTCAGGCTGGAGTACGGATCCAGTCGGTGTTCAGGCAGGCTGGAGGTGAAGTCCAACAACTCGTGGTCCTCCGTGTGTGAAGATGACTTTGACCTGCTGGATGCAGAGGTGGTCTGTAGGGAGCTGGGCTGTGGGGCTCCTTCAGTCCTGCAGGGGGCGCTCTATGGAGAAGCAGAAGCTCCCATATTGAGCAGAGAGTTTCTCTGTGAAGGTCATGAGTCTGTTCTTCTGGACTGTGGAAGCTCATGGAGGAAAACAAAAGCCTGTCCACCTGACAAAGCTGTTGGACTCACCTGCTCAGGTACAGCTGCCAGTTAGTGAATGTAGGCGTGTTTCTGTAACATGTTCAATCTCACTGGGAGCTGATGGATCAATAAGCACAGACGGAACGTTTTGTGACATTTACGCCACTATAGAAATGTCTAGAACACCTGTGCAGGTACATCAATCAGTAAAAGTTGGATTGACAGTCATCTCAAGCTCTGTTTGCACCGGGCATGTGACCCATATTCACTCATTGGTCATTACCAAATCCAAGTCTCTGATTGGTCAAAGTTTCAGCTGGTTGCAACATGAGTTCAAAGGGCACGTGTTTTGTTCATGGAGTCTAAAAACGGTCATAGAAACTTGCATAGCTAAGCATAAATGTGAGAGTTTTTATTTATTTATTTTTTTTTTTTTTTATAATTTCTCTTTTTTATAATTTCTCATTTATTCCAAATGAATTCCAGTATTATCTTGTCTAATTTTTTGAAGAATGATTTGCTTAGGTGGAGAGGAACAGATTGAAACAAAAACAAAATTTGGGCAGCACTGTCATTTTAATCACCCCCACACGGCCGGCTAGAGAGAGTGGAAGAAAAGACCATCTCTCAAGGTCAATGGTGGTTTGTTCAACTAGTTTGGCGAAATTTTGGTTGTAAAGTTCTTTTACCGATGATGTAACTGTAACTCCCAAGTATTTAAATTGGTATGAAATCTTGAGGGGAAGTCCAGATATGTTGACACATAGAAACTTGCATAGCTAAGCATAAATGTGAGAGTTTTTATTTATTATTTATTTTTTTTTTTATAATTTCTCTTTGAGTTTTTAACATATTTTACAAATAAACAACACCAACAGCTTACAAGAACAGTTTATGGAAATAATAGAAAAAAAAAAAATTTAACTGTTCTTTACAAATTCCTTAATAAAGGTGGACCAAACATTGAAAAATTTGTCTTCCCGTCCTTGCAGGGTGTACCTAATTTTTTTTAAATTTAGAAAACATAAAATGTATCTAATCCACGGGATGTGTGTGGGAGGCTGTATTTGCTTCCAATTTAAAAGTATTATTTGGCGTGCAACTAAGCATGTGAACTTAATTAACTACGCTCCGATTTCTTTTTAAAAGTTTGGGGGTCAGTGATTCCCAGAATACCGATAGGCCTGCATGTGGATTATAGCATTCGACTCATGAATATTCACAATGAGTGAATATTAACTGAGTTATGCCTGGTAATTCTTACACAGTCTTCCTTATTCATGGATGGTGACTGTCCTGGAATACTGAGAAATGCTATAATACAGCCTTTCATTGTTGTTAAAAGACACATAAAGCTTTATATTATTTTTACATAGGTTTCAAGTATTCTTCACTATCACATCAAAGGAAATTACATATACATAAGTGGGTTTTTGAAAAGTATTCAACAAGTTGCAAATTCCTGTCTTGTTTTGCTGGGAATAAATGAATAACTGGGTGAAGGAATGGAGCTTTATTCTAAGAGGCTACTTTTCTCTTTTACAACTGCTTTTTAGGTGAACCAAAGTGGCACTGGCAATACACGAAGAAAAAACAAAGCTTAAAATTAAGAATATTAAAAACCAAATAACACAGCACACAATACAAAAGTTAGGCAACAATCAAATATATGATAAAGAACCTAATAATGCCAATAGAAGCAAATCAATGAAATAAAAAAAAACCCAATTCTAATCAGTAAAAAAAAAAAAAAACTTCTAAAAAAGTATGTTTTTTAATTTACATTTTGAACTGTTAAGTCAGATTTACCTGCAAAATATTTCTGCCAGGAATTTTTTATTCCCTAACTGAGGGCAGAGTAACAAAGGGGAAAGTAACGTCATCCGCCATCAATTCTGTTTTGGACCTGGACACATTAAGCATATACTGGCATAAAACGAAAGAAGCCGTGAACAGTTAGCTCAAAGTTATGTAACTGTGCCAAACCACTAAGAGCTTAGCATTAAAAGTGTAACACTAAATTCTAAAAAAGAAACAGGAATCAGTGAAGTGACCTGAGTAACGGAGTGCTATTTTCAGTCTGGTGTTCTAGTTAACAGTTGTGCTGATGTAGTGTTGGACCTAACTGGAGGCGGTTTATTACATTGCTGACTAACACCAAAGTACAAGAGATTTGCAGTAATTTTTTATGCATGAGGGGATCATGTGTGTAAATGACTTTTCAAGATTAACTGGCACCAGGACGGTTTAGCTTTAGTTAAAAGGAAGGGCAAGTGATAAAATCACTTTAAAAACAATGCTTCTGTTTGTCAAATTTAAGCAACTGTCATATATAACCCCCTGAATGCGCATGCTTGAGTCTCACTCACACAGAAGAATTCAGACAGCTCCTCCAAGCTAGGAATTGGTAATTTTCATGCCACCCCGGGTTGTGAAAAAATAATACAAAAAAAAAAAACTGGGTTTTTTACATTTTTTATTTATGTATTTATTTATTTTTGGCCCAGTTGTGTTTTGGTTTGCATCCAGTGGTTTCAAGTTTGAATTTTGTTTAGTATTTAGTAAAAAAAAAAATTGTCATCATACCATTAAATGAAGAAACCCACTAACTGAGAGCTGTTTGTTTGGGACTAAAAGAGAGCGGTCCATTTAGGATGGTGATAAAAAAAAGCCAGTTGTCCTAAAAAAGGCTGATTTTTTCTCCATCCATAACATCATCCTTTAGTCTGGCCTTCCCTTGTGGCGCGATGACCACCCATCAAAATTACAGATGTGGGCGTTTTAAAGGCTTGCAGACTTCTGGAGAACGCACTGATGGTTCCCTACGATTCACACTCCACGCATAGGGGGGCGTACCTACCCATTTGTCGCATACGTTTGCGCTGGATTCTGGTACGCCATGTTCCGCCGTCAATCTGATCGATCGCATGAACTTTCGGCTAAGACCGCTCGGAGCGAATTAATTTCTTCTGCAGTCCAGATTCCTCTAGCTGTAAGGAAGTTAATGCAAACGTATCACCTGACTGTTGTGACGCGTGGGGTAAGAACGCACCCTTGTGTAAGTAATGTTTGTTTGCTTTTCACTTTGCCGCTGGACTGTCCGCCAGCCCTCTCTTTCGAAGCTAGTCGGATTACAATCCTAAAAAACCGTGTACATGAGCCCAGAAAAACTTTTACAGATGATAACAACGCTCACAGCCTGGGTCACACTTTCAGTTCAGCTAAATCATTTTCGCACAGCGGCAGTAAGTGTTTGAAATACATGAAGAGATAAAATAGTTCCACCACAGTCTCCCACCGAGCGGACGACAAATTTGATAGATTTGGCCAGCTCGGTAAATTTAAACGAGATGAATCTTCTAAACAACCGCTTTATTAATGTTACGTTATTATAAGCGCCTGTATCGCTTATCATTTTTGTTCTTTTAATCCCGGTGTGTCAGATAGCTTTTTCTGTTGAAGAACGAGCCAGGAGAGAACCCACGTGAGCATGTATGGCTAACAACATTAGTCTGAACAATAAAATGTATCCATGCTGGAAAGGGCTGGCATCTGAATCCTGGCTGCACAGTAAATATGTGAGGAATAACAGCAGCCTTTAATTAGTCGGGCACAACAACTGGAAACATCAAATCCACTCATTGTTTGATTAAACGTTTCTTCTTCACTACGCATTGAGAGCGACATTTCCTAACTTTGAAGCTAACAGCACCCCCAACCAGCCCCAACATTAAATAGACTATTTAATCTAACATATGATAATTGCAGTTGTTTCTTTTTTTATTACGCTCCTAGGTCGAGGTGTGTTCACTCCCGGCCCTTCAAAGGGAGATTTCCTTCTCTGAATACAAGAGACAGCTCATATCTAAACAGACAGAAAGCAGACTAGAAAGTTTACCAGATGCCACTGAGGTTTTTATGTCACAGATTTCGCACGTTCAATGAAAGTTTTTTTGTTATGTATGTATACTGTCCTTTTTTTTAATGGTACTTGTCATCTCTACTTTCTTAGTGGTAAAAATTAGTTTTAGTGATGAATACAGTCTAAGACAAGGTTTAAAAAACATTTGTATGTTTCCCTGTAAGTTTTTAGGGTTGTAGCAGGAATGTTATTTATCTCTTAAATACTACTCAATGTGCTCATAACTTCCCTATGTAGCATAACTTATTGATCTGTTTTACTATTTTATTATTGATTGCTGCTAGAGGGACTGGTCACTTGTGAAGACTAAAAAATGATTACTAAGTACCCAAACGCAAAATACGCATTAGCCAGAGTGAGGGGAACCTCATCTCTGTTTATATTTTATTGGTCCTGAGAAAATTACACCTATAATTATTGGTGACTCCTAATGGCCATGGAGAATCAAGGTATCTGAAAATAATTCGGTTATGCTTTAATAAATAATGTAATAAACTATATTAAATATTAAAGAATTGATTTAACCTCTTCATATCCCGTTCATCATCAGAAATCCACAGAAAAGCCAAGTTCCAATCCAGCAGAAGAGATCCAACCCACTTCAGGTCCTCTCCAGACTACACACTACCCGCCAAGTACAGTTTTTTTAAATTCCTATTAATACAGAAACATTTAAGTTAATTTTAATATCATTGAGTAGTATTAAGTACATGGATACTGGTGACATGTACCATAAATATGCCTGTAGTTGAATAGAATAACTTTGAAGCTGAAAACGGACAAAGCAGTTGTACTATAAAGCACTCTTACCCACGTGTCCTGTGTAATACTCAACTGACAGTTCTACATTAGTGGGACAAGTGATTTAAAGTATTAATACTGGAATTTGAAGTTTTGTCCTAATGATCGCGCTATTACACACATGTCGTGTGTAATGGTTACTGGACAGGTCCCATGTTTTAGCAGGACTATGGCTCAATGTTTAAGCAAAGAATCCTCAATTCAGCTTCCACTTTTCATCTCAGAATCCAAAGAAAAGGTCCCACTCTAGACGAGAATCCACACCACTTCCAGGTCCTTCTCCAGACGACACCCGAGTAATTATCAAGTTTTTTAAATACCTATTTAACAATTGTCGTGAAGAACACATTTAGGTATTCCAATATTGATGTAGTATTAAGGTACAATGGATCACTGGGTGACCATGTACCATATATATGCCTGTTTTTGTAATAACTTTTGAAGCATGACGGGACAAAGCATAGGTTGTCCCATAAAGCGCTCTTACACACGTGTCCTGTGTAATACTACTCAAACTGGAAACAGGTTCTGACAATTAGCGGGACATAGTGTCAAACTATTATACTGATTGAAGTTGCCTAATGATCGCTCTTACACACCTGCTCCCTGTGTAATACTCAACTGGACAGGTCCAGGTTTTAAGCCAGGAAACCATTTGCCTCGTGTTTAAGCAAAGAATCATCATCATTCAGCTCCATCTTTTCATCTCAGAAATCCAAAGAAAAGGCCATCTCATAGAAGAGCATCCCCCACTTCCAGGTCCCTCTCCTAAGACGACACCAAAGAATCCCGCAGGTAAAACTATCAGTTTTAAATACCTATTAACACTGTAGAAACATTTATGCATTTATATATTCATAGTAGTATTAAGAATGGATCACTGGTAACACGTGTACCCTCACATGCTGCCTGATTTGATAGAATAACCCTTTGAGCATGAACGGGACAAAGCATGTTGTCCCATAAAGCACTCTATCACACGTGTCCTGTCGTAATACTCCAACTGGACATGTTTGAAATTAGTCATGACACTAGTTTTTAAACTAGTATACTGGGATTGACGTTGTCCTAAATGCTCGCTCTTAACCCACATGTCCCTGTGTAATACTCAACTGGACATGTCCCGGTTTTTAGCAGGACCATTTGCCTCAGTGTTTAAGCCAAAGAATCTCATTCAGCTTCACAGCCTTTTTGAAGTGTGTCCGAAATTATATTTTTTTATTTTCTTTTCTAACCCTCCTGTGGAGGGAAACTGACCCCCCCTTGCAAAGGAGTTCCGCTGTTCTGTTGCAAGCCCTTTTTTTAATGTGGGTGCGCTCTTAAGCAACATCAAGTTTAAATCGTAATTTTAAAGTAATGACCGCTTTTGCAAGTTTAGATAAATCCGGTTATGTATAGTAGAGTCATGACGTGGCGCTATTGCCAGCGATATCGACGAATGGTGACGTCCAGTTTTGAGTACACTATTTTCATAAGTCTCTGTTTGGAGGTGTTTAATTTAGGAGTGGGGAGAAGAAAGAATTATAGATTTGGGGCCTAAAAATCTCGTGAACTTGTGTGTCTAAACACCTCAAACTGTGGTTTTCTTTTTTTAGCTAGCTGAGCAAGAAGAGAAACGTAATGAAGCAATAAATGACCCTGGTCCAAAGAGGAAGTAAACACTGTCTGAGACACTTCAAGGACGCAATAATGAAGGGAAAACGACAGCTTCCATGATGAATGTGGGCATTGCAAAAAGGCATGAGAATCCTGTTCGTGACAACTGGTACCCTATCCGACCCCATCACGACTTTATGATAAATCATGATATTTACCATGCAAAAAACAAAAAGTAAATCCCAGGGAACATTTCACATGCCCTATGTTTAACCTTTGGTCTGAATTTCTGGGCCCCGGGTGGGTTTGTCCATACGAGTTCCGGGTGGCCCCATCTGTTTTGCACACACACTGCTAGCATGGGAACTTCAGTGGTTGGTTCCGCAACGCATAACCATCTGCCCAGTGGAAAGCATTGTGTGCCAACAACAACCCGCCTACTTACGATAGTGTAGCGAGTTAGCGACAGCTACACTCGTCTAGCGAGCCGAAATTACTGAGTGCCTGATTCAAGCTAGTGTGGAAAAACCATATGGGGCCACTGTGGAAACCTTGGGAACAAACCCAACCCTGTCGTCTCAAACAATTTCAGCCAAAGGTAAGCCATGTTGGGCCAAATTCAAGGTTTGCTAAATGACGAATTGACAATATTAAGAATAGATAAAGCATTTAAATGCTTAAATATTTTTTTTTTTGTTCAGATTGTCAAAGTTATTTCCTTTATTTGCCTTTACATTAGAAATAATAGATATTTTTGAAGTAATGCACTTATTGCTATGTATTTTTTCTGAAAACTATCTTTTTAACATTAGAACCATAACATAACAATAAATAGCACTAGATTCTTGAATGGTTTTCCATTTAAACACTGCATATTCTTGTCACACCTTTTTTGACAACTAAGTTTTGTTCAAAATTACATTGCTTATTATGCTTTTCATTTACACACATAAAACTGTCATAACATTTAAATTGTCTTTTTATGTTTATAAAACCATGATATACAGTGAACATACACAGTATAACAGTTTCAACCAACAAGCATTTTGTGTGGGAGGCTACCCATCAAGGTCGACATGGGTCCTTTGAAGTCCCATGTTTTAGACACATGTTGGTGTGTTTGTAGTTGTAGACCATCATAAATACTCTATATTTGTCCTAAGCGGTGCTAATGGAGCTCATTAAAGTGTCCCTTGGTGAATGTTTGTGGGTTTTTTTTTCATGTATTGCAATTTCTTGTTGTAATAAGATTTTTTCAAATTTGAACTGGGTTATAGTGAATACCCTCAGCCACAAATATATGTTTGAGATTACTGCTTGTGCCTTATAAATCAACGCAGAAAGGGTGTCCCCCATAATGTAGTAACAAACGTGTTTGAAAACCTGTCCTTCTAATCCCCAAAACGCCTACGGATGTGTTTTGTGTGTGTGTGGGGTTGGTGGGGGGTGGGGGGAGCTGACACACTAACCAGACTGGCTTCTGGGGCAGGTTGGAGCATCAAGGCAGCTTTCCTGCTTTCTTCTCATATGTACACAGAAAATGGTCTCGGAAATATGAACTTACATTTGTGTCCCAAACCTGCAAGTCCAGATATTTGGATCACTAGTGGATTTTCATAAAAGCACTCTCTAAAAGGGCTGAAAGTGGCAAAATTAGAAAGAAAGTCACACAAAGTTTCTCTTAATTTGCACAATTGCATTTTCCAAATAAGTATTTTAGAGTACACTATAGTACTAAAGTAACATTCACTCGTCCATCCAAATGATCAGAATCAGGTGTCCTCATCTTTTGATTATGGTCACAGGTACATCTAAAATCCAAATCCCCTCACTCAAGTCATGCAGACCTGTTTTTTACAACATTTGTGAGAGAATGTTCGGATTTCATGGAATTCTCAGTGATGGAACTGGTCATAGGACTCCACTTGTCCAACAATCTAGTGGTGTAATGTCCTCATATTCCATAACACATCCACAATCAAGCTGTTGGCTCTGTCAGAACAACATAGCGTTTTGGGAACAACATCAACTCATCCACCACGTGGTAGACCACTAAACTGATGAGAGGGTCAGAGGATGCTGAAGCACAAAGAGGTCGACGACTTTTTTCTCCAATTTCTGCAGAGCTGCCAAATATCATGTGAACCTTCAAGAATTAACCCAAGTTCCAGTCACTCAAGAGCTTCAATGGAACGGGTTTCTATGGCCCGAGCAGCTGCATCCAAGCCCCACACACCACCAGTGGCAACACTGCACAAGCGTCAATGCAGTGATGTAAAGCACCACCTCCTGGACTCTAATAACAGTGTAGAAGCCTTCTCTGGAGTAGCGTTTTTTTTAACATTTATAATATAGTAAATCATTGGATAATCTGATACGAATGAGTCTGGGTTTGAGGTTGCCAGGGACACGGACAACATTGGGGAACGCGCATTGTGCTGATTGTGAAATTTGGTGGTGGAGGAATTATGGTATGGGCTTGTTTTTCTGGACTTGGCGTTGCCCTTAGTTTTCAAGTGAAAGGCAACCTGAATACGAACACCTTTGGGATGATTAAAATGGAGCCGAGATTAAGGCCTCCTTCTCCACCACCATCAGTGTGCGTGACCTCACCATGCTCTTTTGGAAGAATGGTAAAAAAAATCCTAAAAACACACATCCTCAACCTTGTGGACAGCCTCCCTAATTAAAATCAAGCTGTAATGGCTGCCAAAACTGCGGACCCTATTCATGGAATATATTGGTTAGGAATGTGAGGGCACTGAGTTCCTATTGAGTCAAAGCAGGTGAGTGAATGCTTTTGTTTATATAGTGGTTATCCCAGTGATTTTTGACCAATGAAGCAAAAGGTTTTGGCTAAAAGTTCACAATAAACTACTTACCTCTATGTAAAAATAGATTTTTGATGGTTTTTGGCATTGAAAATCATCATATTTTCTTGTGTAAAAGATTTCGCAGTATGTCACAACTTAAGGGCATATACCCACATGTGAGAGCCCCATGCTGAGAGAACCTTGTTGATCAGTCTATATCTATGCTCAACTATCCATCCTTTTGCATGATCTTTGGTTACGTAGGCCTTTTCCATTATCATGTACTACACATAAAATTCGGAGAAGCTGCACATCGGTTAAGCACGGGATCCCTCAGGTGCTCTCGCATTAACAATTTTACAATGACACAATCGCAATCCCTAGCTCGTATCCGTCCTCTTTTCCAGTCCTGGGGAAATGAGAAAGTTGTCAGTCGAAAAAAGGGAAGAAGAAGGACTGAAAAAAAGCAAGCCCGAAGAACGGGTTTAGCATATCGTTCAGGATAGGTAGGTTGTACATATAGAGAGGTTTCATAAGGTATACTTAAAGGGAACATATTACTCATAACAATCTATTTAGTTCGCAACTTTCTTATCAGTTCTTCCCATTTGAGGTGATTACCACCAAACAATATTATGTACCCAGCTGTAAAAATCATGATATTTTTCTCAATGGTTTTAAAATCTTAGACAAAGGCCAAAATCAGATTTCTTCCCTATCCCTCCGGCTTCTTCCTGATTCGTCAAATGTCATTTGGAAGGATAAAGTGTCCAAAATAGTTTTTTTATTAAAGGGAAACCATAATCCATGTTGCACTGTGCACGTAGGAGAAAAGCAAAATTGAATTGCTCTGAAGTCCCAGAAGATTATATGTAATGTAACTAATACTTATTTTTTGTAGGCTTTTTAAAGTTTAAAACTGTGTTTTAAATCATGCATTTCCAGAGCTGAAACTACGTGCTAACGCGGATGACCCGTCGATATTGAATGACGTCATCAAGCTGAGTGATGTCCGAATTAGAAGACACATCTATTGTGTCCAGCCTAACCTCTAACTACTAAAAAAACTATGTATTGAATGTTAAAAAAAGCAATTCGGACACCCCACAAAGCGCTCAGTGCTTGTTTTTTTTTTTAAACGGCAGGTATACTTATCGATTTACATGAATTAAAATCTAATTGAAATGAGCCTTTTTTGCGATGAAAACTTATTTCTGAGTCCACTGCTTCGTGAACGATACAAACAATGATGGGTTTTATATTCAAAAAAAACTTAAATACATATTTTTTTGGGTAAAAATTTTCTGACGCAATCCCTTGTGGTCTTATTCGCCATCTAGTGACATGATGCCACTGGTTTTTGCGAGACTCTGGGAATTTCCAGGCACACTCAATTTGGTAATTGTAATTCGGATGGATAGAAAATGGCGAACGCACTATAAGTGCACTAGGGTTCGGGTGTGAAATTTGCCTAGCAAACTATTTTCGTTATCATTCTCCGTTTTGGAGAGCTACATGTAAAGGGGAAGTGGTGGGGGTAAGAGGAAGAATTCCGCCCTTCGGACAGAAATTTTGGCTTGTGACCCTATTTTGTGGGCTTGTGTTGCTCTTCTCTGTATCAACAGGAAAATGCACTGTTTCTTCTTTATTTTTAAATAATTAAATATAAAATACAAAACAAATCAATAAAAACAAACACATTGTATAGTTTTTTTCTAATCCGGATTTTTTTTTGTCTCTTTGCCCTCCGATGAATTATGATTGACTTGCACACTTTTTAACATTTTTTTAAATGCTGATGTCAGACACTACCAGACCTTTTCGTTTTTTTCTTTTAGATTTTATAAACAGAAACCATTTCAAGTTATGCATAATTAATAACTTTAATAACTTTATTTTTTCCAAAACTATCAATCAGAAGTAGCAGACCTCTTTTTAAAGAACCAAAGCAACGAAGTAAGCCTGAATAACATTAAAGTCTCAGGGCATTTTAATATAAAAAAATTTTCTTAAATATACAGGTTATATTAGGCTATGTTAGATAAATACTATGTTTTAGGTCCCACAGAATTTTCTTAAAGTTATAAGGTCAGCTTTGGTTAAAAAGAGAGCAGAGGACTTGCTAAGCCTGTTTTTCATCACACAATACAGACATTATCTAGGTGTAGACTTCTTATTCCTGTTTAACTTGTGTTGTCAATCACTCTGAACAGATTAAACTCCAAACTGGAAAGCTTACTATCTCGGAAGTCATGTCACATGAAACCAAACTTATTCAACTCCACAAAGAAAAACTTTTCAGTCTGATTTTTTTTTGTAACAAAGTCTTTGAGTATTTTTAATTCTGGGTTGTATATGCCCTGATTTAAAAAAATAACTTTAGTGCTATATTTGAAGCGTTGCCTTATAATGTCCACACAAGCTTGTTAAATCGTTTCAAGCAACAAGCCAATATGATCATTTTCAAGGTTTCTGACCACTATCTAAACACTTTTTAAGAAATTTTGTTTCATGGGTCAAAATTTCTTTAAACATTATCATATATATTTTACTTGCTTCCTCGTGATATTTCTGTGCATTTTAATTTCTTTAAATATATTTTCTTCTCAAAATGCTATGAAAAAAATCAGCTGAAGTTAAACCGATTAAAACCCGATTTCCACAATAATTGCACCAACGGATGCAACAAGAGGCAACATGTCAACATTTGAGGAAGTTGAGGAGCTGTTTTATAATATAGATAGCAGAAAGTCTGCAAGCAGCTAAAGCAGTTTTAATTAGTTTTTCTTGTTCTAAAACCAAACAATTTTCGGCTCAGACTCGGGTAAGATGATTAGGATAGGGATGCTAATTATATGGTCAAAAACTAATGAGGGGAAAGGAAAGTTTTGATATGTGTTTTTAATGTGTTTATTATCCAAACAATTTGTTATATCAGAAGTTAATTAGGCCACAGTTTTTTGGCTCATCCTCTTGGCACTAATTTCCCGCCAAAGTTCAAATAGCAACTTGATGGAAATGAAACTTTAGTTACCATTGGTGACTACAGTCTTTTATTTTTTCTTCTTTTAAAAAAAAAAAAAATCAAATAGACAAAAATATTGACAACAGTCCAGACTTTTACAAAATAATACAAACTTGAAGACATCAGCAGAGTCAAAAACATACTAGCAGGAAGCCCTTCTTGCACAATGAATGGCAAAAAAATACATCATGTCCTCACTTTGTTTGAATGAACTGGGAGCCACATTCATCCTCATCTGGCATCAGTGTGAGAATAGTTTTGCAGTTTTACACCATAATCCAGCCAATGATTTCCTACTTCCAGATAAGAACAAATTCTAAAATTACAAAACACATTGGTTTTGGCATTCTCACAACCTCAGTGGCGCCAGTGTTTACCACCCCGCAGTAAGTCGCCTTGGCTCGCCAACACATCATCGCCTATTAATTTATGCATAAACCTTTCAGAAAGTGGTAGGATGACACAACCATATAAACACCAATAAGCTCTCCTCTCTGTTTAAGCTAGAGGATCTAGAACGTCGCTTTGTGAGTTTCTGTTTGTCTTGGTTTGTAACTTTACGTACTCTGACGACACTGATAGCATCAAACCATGAACATTTTGCTATAACTGATATGCAACCTTTCAC
>JALJSC010000246.1:0-85436 GCA_023969325.1 Oryzias curvinotus | reverse complement strand
GAGTTCCCAGCAGTTTGAGTGGAGCTGAAGCAGCAGAGCTGAAACAGACGTTCTTCTGCTCCCATTCAGCATGAACGGACAGATCCACTGAAGGCCGGCCTGAAGCTCTGGGTTCCAACACGTCTGCATGGATCCAAGCGTGTGCAGTGTGTGCTGACATGCTGTTCTCTGAAAAACATGTTGGTGTGAAAGTGAAGATGTCTGACTGGATCTGAGGACACAAACAGCTGCTCACATCTGAGAGTAGAAATAATTTTGACCTGCGCAGAACTCTCTAAAATACCGGAAATGTCTGTAGAAGAAGAAAAAGCTAGTTCCATTCTAAGCAAACAAAGGTGCAGCATAGAGCGAGATGATCTTCCAAACATGATTTTATTTTTGTTATGATTATTATTAAGCGACTGTTCACTCATAGTTTTCTATGAGTGCTTTATTCTTGGGTGCATGGACCTGGAAGAAGGCTTAGGAGAAGGCTAAAGGCCCGTACACACCGGGACGAATATTCGCCAGCGTTTTTCGCCACGTCTTTTGTGTTCACACCCAGGCGATTTTCGCTGACGATGAGCCGAGCCAACATGCAATTTCATTCCCTGACATTAGATGGCGCTTAATTTAAAACAGAAATACTCCTGTACACAAGGTGGTCGCTTTTTACTCAGAAGAAGAGAGCCAGTATTTACACGCTTGTCAGAATCATACAAAGAAAACATGAATATTTCAAGCACCTGTAGCTCCAGCTCCAGTTCCAATGATGAAGAAATTATTGTTCTGTTGAATGATGAAAGACGCCGGAAAAGACGCCGATTTTGGGTACATCCCATAGTTACGAGAAGAGAAGAACATGGTGAGTTTTATCGACTGGTACAAGAGCTGAAAATGTATCATGAGCATTTTTGGGGATATTTTAGAATGTCCGTCATTATTTCTTTGCGGCAGTGTAGACGCTACTTGGCGTCTATCTTCTTTGCTGGTATGTGTGCTCAGAAAGGCAGTGTTGTGTTTGAGCGTCCCCAAGTTGTGTTTTACTGTAACTTCAGAAGCTCCAGACACGTGTGCAAAAGCGCCATTCTCATTGGTCGAATAGATTTCGACGCGAGGCGTCAAAAAAAAAAACGAACCCGAGGCGTTTTGTTTTTTACGCTTTGACACGTGGCGTTTTTTCGCGTCGGTGAGCACACTCACATTGGTGCCCTTTGTTTAGTCACAAGGCGAATTTCGCCGGCGAAATTCGTCCCGGTGTGTACGGGCCTTAATACGTGCTAAAAACATTTAGCCTTGGATGAACACAAAATCCATGTGGGAAATGCTGCAATCTGCAACTTGGCTGAACCTAAATATGTAGGAACACAGCGTGTTTACATGACACATTTTTCTTCTGATCAGGCAGGCTGCATAGACGCAGCTAAATGTCGGTGTTTATTGATACCTTCATAAAAGCTGATGATCTGTTTGAGCGAAAATGAACATTTCTGCTCACAGTCTGACAGAAACAGTTCAGCTTTCAAGAGACGACCACCCGACCATGAAGGTTTCAGAGCTCCTGCAACAAACGTCAACATGTCTGCTGTGATGTAACAACCCGACAGTTGATCTTCAGCAGAGGAATCCAGACCATGAGGAAAACAGACGAGCACAGAAGTCTCTGCAGAGCTGAAAGACGTCAGGGAAAGAAAACTGGCTCAGGTGATGAGCATTTATGAGGTGGAGAACAGAGACCTGAAAGACTCAGACTTGACAATTCTCTAAAAAAAAACATCTTGTTTGTTCTTTTCTTAAACATATCTTAAAGCTGACTCTCCTGACCTCAGATTACCTCTGCTTTCCTCTCTGGAAGAAACCTGCTAGAAATCTGGAAGATCCACATTCTTTCAGTTTACCATCAGCTTTGTGATTAAATCTCTGCTTGTTCTGACTTGTTCCCACCCTGACTTCAATCTGCTCCTTTCTCAGCTTCTGCTTCAGTTTCAGGATCTTGTGGATTTGAAAGGTTGTGATTCTAACAGACATGGAAAGAAAAGCTTCTCAGCTTCACTGTCAGCCATTTTCCTGAGCGGCATGTGAACAAACTCTCTGTTCCTCTGAGTATCTGATGATCAAAAGAAGCTGTTTCCAGGAAATAGTCAGGCCCCTCCCTTCAGCTCCATCAGGAGTTTCTGCTTCAGTGTCAGTTGATGACAGATGAGGGGAGTTCATGCACATCTGGAAGCAGAAGGTCACATGACCTCACCTTTCTCAGTCACTGAGATCAACAACCTGTCAATCAGCTTGAAGCTCCGCCCCTCCTCTCAGCTGCTGTCAGGTGGTGTCAGGTTTCTGGTTGAACCTGTTCTCTGTCTTTAGTTTAGGAAACAAACATCCTGCAGCTCCTGACAGTCATTTCACCTCCTTCATGTCAGGACAAAACCTGATCAGATCCTGATCCTCTGACTGTGGAGCAGTGGCTGTTCACTTGGTAGACAGCAAGCAGGTTGAGGGTTTGATTCCAGGAAGGCTCACAGTTTGAATTTCCACTTCTGCTGCTCCACCTGCTACCCCGCCCACCTGTGCTGCCCCGCCTCCATCCAGGTGGACTCTTCCTGGTTGTGAGTCAGTGATCAGTGCTGCTGCTGCGTCGACACGGTGAGGGAGACTCTTCTTCTTCCTCTTCATCTCTTTGCAGAAACTGAAGTGAGTTTGTTTCTGGAACTTTGTCTTCACTAACTTGACTGTTTGTTTCTGAATGTTTGGAGAAGATCTTCTTCTTTCTTTGCAAACTCTCATCACTCTGCTGTTTCCAAAGCTTCATCATTGGTTATTGCTGATCAACGACATGGAGGACTCTTCTTCATCAAATCAACAACAATCAGCTGATGCTTGTTGTGTTTTTATTTTTTCATTCTGACTCCAAACCCTCCTGTTCTCCTCCATCCAGTCTGTGTGTGAACTCATTACCAAAGAAATATATTACAGTTTCAGGTAACTGTGTGCTGGAACACAGTAGAGTCATATTTCCTCATTCCATGTTCAGGAACTCTCAGATTCCATCAGACAAAAACCTAGAATAGAAATGTTTGTAGCAGAGAGACCATGAGGCCTTAGTGGATGAAAACAAAGATTTTTCTGATTTTCTGAACCATCCATCTTTCTATTTTTTCATCTCATCTTAAATGTTTGTTTTCAATCTGTTGTTAGACTTCATTGACCTAAACTTTAGTTGTCGTGTTCCTCATGGGTTTGTCTTAACTGTTCTTTGCTCAGAGTTGTCTGTCTAGTTTTTCTAGTTCAGTCATTTGAACTTCATTGGCGCCTCCATCAAAATAAAAAATACATTTACTAGAATAAAATTGTGCAATTATGAGAATAACATAGTTTTATGAGAATAAACTAGTAAAAGAGTCAATATTATATAAAGTTATACTTTCATAAGTTATAAGTTAAGAATGAAAGTCTTCCATTTATAAAGCAATAGTCTGCTCACTAAGAAAAGTCTAGGTAACAAAAAGGAACCAGAATGGTGACAGACGTAGCATCGTCCTTCATTCAAAATTTCACTAATAAGGAAACATTAAGTCTTTCGGTGATTCTACATGGATTTTTTTTAAGTTTAAGAACATTGAAGAGAGTTTCAGGACACTGGGTGTCTTCAGGAGAAGATTCTTGACCCACAGGAAGTAGATTTCTGTCAAAACTCCATCTGCAGTGTAGTTGCAGAGGTCCAAAGGCCTTAGGCTAGGGTTACACATTCAACTCTATTTTTATACAAGCATGGCTTATTACTTGGTAAATGACTTTTCCTCATAATTCTACGACTTTATTTTTGTAGAATTACACTTTTTCTCGTAAATGTACAGTTTTATTTAAATGGCGGTCCTAGTTCTCCGCGGTAAAACCTACTTTAATGAAACTCTTGTTTTCTGAGTGTCACAGGTATGTAGTTCTCTGTTTGCACTTTTTAAGGGTGTATTTAGTCTGGAAATGTCTGTTGGAAGAAGTGTTTTCAGCTTCATCACTGCTTTATATTTGTCTGCGGCTCATCAGTTCCCATTATTCCTAATCACCCAACCACCGGTTACGGGGGTCGTTTTGGTTCTGTTGTTCTTCTCCAACGACTGTACCATGACCACCTCCAATGATGGGTCACAGAGCAGAGCACAGCCGCCTTTTTTATGTCAAGATAAAAACTTGCTCAGATCCTGATCCTCTGACTGTGGGGCAGTGGGTCTTCACTTGCTAGACAACAGGCATGTTGAGGGTTTGAGTCCAGGAAGGCTGGCTGTTGTTTGTTTACAACTTTTTCTCACAAATTTACATTTTTTAACAGCTTTTTACCTAAGGCTCACAGGTCTGTAGTTCTAGTTTGTTGTTTCTTTGTCAAAGTGACTGAATGGAAATGTTGCAGCTGCAGCTCCATGTCTCCACCTGGTGGAGGGAGAGCAGAAGTGCAGCAGCTGATGGCAGCTTCCTCTGCCTCCCACTGCTGTCTGACTGCATTCACCTGAACATGAGAGGAAACACAAGAGAAGAGCCAATCAGTGGAGGGGCAGCTGATCTGTTGGTGAAGGAGGATCAGAGCTGATGATGAGGAGGGTTTCTTCTGCAGGTGAAGGAGGAAGGTGTGTGTGAGCTGATGTGAATCCAGCAGCATGGATCAGTGGGAGGAGCCACAGGAGGGAGCCCCTCCCTCTAATAAAGGGAGAGATGGTAACCATGACAACCAGAGCAAAGCTCAGAGGTGAGATGAACATCTCCAACTGTCCATGATCTTCTCCATGTCAGAGCTCAGGACTCACACCAGCAACCTTCATTCTTCACAGGAACCAACCTGGACCTGAACCGGAACCTGGACCTGGACCTGGACCTGAATCCAGCTGTGGATCCTTCAGGAGTGACATGTCAAAGGATTTACCAATAAACTTCAAACCCATCCATTCAGGAGTGGAACAGTGAGTGTTTGTCAGAGTTTTTGGAGGCTGGATTCTAGTTCAGATGATCAACAGTTTTCAGATGAAGGACTTGAGGTCTGGTTGAGTTCTGGATCTCTCTGATCAGACTCACTTGGAGCATCATGTGTGTGATGAGATCTTTTCAGTTGAGTCTTCTGAGAGTCTCTGAGAGACATCAGAGATGTTGGAGAAGAAAATATGTTGACTGCTGACTCTGACTGACAGCAGCTCCAGTCTAATGAGAAGAATCACTGCAGACTCCTAGGATGAAGATTGTCATGCTTTCCAAACATCACATTGTTCTAGTTTGACTTTCTGCTATCAGAATTTCTACATTTCTACATGGAGAATTGGAATCAGCTTTTCTAGAAAAAAGTCTGGATTGACTGACAGAAAATGCTGAAACCTTTTCCCTCCAACTGGAAACTGATCCAAACATGTCATGTTATTCCAGACTAAACAGCTCAGTCTGTGTTCATGTCAAAGTCCATCAGCTGTTCATGAAGAAGCAGATCCTCCAACACTCTGATGGTTTGGTGTTTGCAGAGGTCAACAGGTCACACAGAGAGTCCAGTCTGCAGCCTCCAGCTGTGGCTCCATGAAGAGTGACCGGTCCAAAGGTCAACCTCCATTCTTCAGAACTGAACCAGGACCTTCAGACTCACAGTAAGAAGCAGTTTCTAGTGAACAAAGCAGAGTTCAGCTCTCAGCAGGAACAACAATGTTCTCATCAAGAACATCAGCTGATCCATCCAGGAAGGTCAACCATCTGCTGTGATGCTTTAGGTCTGAGAGGAAAGAAAAGAGTTGGACAACTCTGGAGGACACAAAGCTCAGTCTGTGAGGATTAAGCAAACAGCTGAACTTTTCTCTGACCTCAGTTCAGACATGAGCTCCAAACACAGCTAACACATAATTTAGACCAGGGGTTGGCAACCATGGCTCCGGAGCCACATGTGGCTCTTTCATCCTTCTGTTGTGGCTTCCTGTGACTTTGGAAAATAATGAGTATTTTATGAAAATTAATATTTATTTTAGTTTATTTCAAAGGTGCTGATGGCTCTGTACGTGCCACTTAAAAAACAGCTTCCTTAATGAATGAGCTCGTATTTATCGGGTGAGAACTGCAGAGCTGATAGCAGGAGGACACACGCGGGGCGGCTTCAATAAACACTGTGGTTGTCCGGAGTGATCATCTACCGGGAACTTGACGTACCGCGAAGCAAAGAGCAACTCTGATGACAGAGAGTTTGAGCTCAGTGTTTTTAAACATGCATGTGCAGTGATGTATGTTTCAGAGGATGTCCGATTGGCCAATCTACATGTCAATCAAGTCCTGTACTTCTCAATGAGGATTTTGATGGGCTGGTGGATTTTTAAGAAGTACCGTATTTTCCGGACTATAAGTCGCACCGGAGTTTAAGTCGCACCAGCCCAAAAATGCATTATAAAGTAGAAAAAAACACAGAAAAGTCACACTGCACTATAAGTTGCATTTTGACGGGAAATTTAGTTGACGAAATCTGAGACCAAGAACTAATAACTTGCACAACCTCATATGACACAATCATAGCAGACTGTTTATCTCATAATTTCACAGTAATTCTTTCTCATACTTATTTATTCTTTTCATGAAGCATCATTGGCCAACTAATACTCTGTTTTCATCCTGTATTTGTAGAAACAGTTGTCATTTTTATTGCCTTTCTGAATCTATGAAATTATTGGAGTATAGAATATTATGTTGTTAGCCCTCAAGAACTCACTGTAAAAAAAAATTGCTGATTCTCTGAGTCACTTAACAAACTCTTAACACTTAACATACCTCATACATCAAATTGACCCAGGAACATCATCTCTGTTCCTCACAAATGAACATAACAGGAGGGTTAACAATGTATTTCTTTCAATTTCTTTCTAATATAAGTCACTGCAGAGTATAAGTCGCACCCCTTGCCAAACTATGAAAAAAAGGGCGTCTTATAGTCCGGAAAATATATATATATATATATATATATATATATATATATATATATATATATATATATATATATTTTTTTTTTAATCTTTTCTGGCCCGTGATCTACACTCATGTCCTTGAAGATCGACCGGTCAATTGTGATCGACGTAATGAGCACCCTTGATATAATATATACATGCATAATATATAATGATGTCAAAACGGGTTGTGGCTCCGGGTGCTTTCTTTTCATTAGGGGCGGTCCCAAATGGCTCTTTGAGTAAAAAAGGTTGCCGATCCCTGCTTTAGACCTTCAGATGGACCAGATCTGCTCTGGTTTAACCTGGAAACACATTTGCTCACATTCAGCACAGTCTGGATCACAATATCTGAGTGTGAAGATCAGAGAGGATCTGCTCCATGATCAGAGTTAGTCTGGAACTTCCCACTGACTGCTTTGATTGTTGTTCACTAACGTTTCTCCTTGGTGTCCACAGAGGAAAGAAGAGGAGCGGACCCCAGTCTGCAGAAAGACCCAGAGCTGGTGAGTCAGAGCCTGATTCTCTGCTGATGGATTATTCTGGAAACATGTGGAACACTCATGAAGGAGCTTTCTTCTCTGCTCTTTCAGCAGATGTTGGTCTGCAGGAGATGTTTGGAGAACATCAGATCAGTCTGAGGAGCAGAAGTGAACATGTGGCTGAAGGAACTGATGAAGCAGGAAGAGAAACGCTCCTCAACAGGGTCTACACTGAGCTCTACATCACAGAGGGACTGAAACCAGAGGGTCACACCCAACATGAGGTGATGCAGCTGGAGACAACCACCAAGACCAACCAGCTCCATGACACTGCAATCAAGAATCCAGACATCTTCAAAGTCCTCCCTGACCAACACAGATCCATCAGAGTGGTTCTGACCAGCGGAGTTGCTGGAGCTGGAAAAAGCTTCTCAGTGCAGAAGTTCACTCTGGACTGGGCCGAGGGCTTGGAGAACAAAGACATCAGTGCTGTGGTTCCTCTTTCCTTCAGGGAGATGAACTTGATCAGAGATGAGCAGCACAGTCTTCTCACTCTGATCCAGCTGTTCCATCCAACACTCCAGAAGATCCCAGCAGAACAGCTGTCTGTCTGCAAACTTCTGTTCATCTTTGATGGTCTGGATGAAAGCAGACTTTCTCTGGACTTCAGCAACAGTCCACTAGTGTCTGATGTCACACACAAGTCCTCAGTCAACGTGCTGCTCACTAACCTCATCCAGGGACGTCTGCTGCCCTCAGCTCTGGTCTGGATCACTTCCAGACCTGCAGCAGCCAATCAGATCCCTCCTTCATGTGTGGACAGACTGACAGAAGTACGAGGCTTCAATGATGCTCAGAAGGAGGAGTACTTCAGGAGGAGGTTCCCAGATGAAGAGCTGTCCAGCAGAATCATCTCCCACATCAAGGGCTCCATGTCCCTCTACATCATGTGTGAAGTTCCAGTCTTCTGCTGGATCACTGCTGTGGTTCTGGAGAACCTGCTGACCACAGAGCAGAGAGGAGAGCTGCCCACCACCCTGACTGACATGTACTCCCACTTCCTGATGGTCCAGACAAGGAGGAAGAAGAACAAGTACCAGCAGGAACATCAGACAAGTCCACAAGAGCTGACAGAGACTGACAGGGAAGTTCTTCTGAAGCTGGGGAGGCTGGCATTTGAACATCTGGAGAAAGGAAACATCATGTTCTACCAAGAAGACCTGCAGCAGTGTGGTCTGGATGTCACAGAGGCCTCAGTGTACTCTGGAGTTTGTACTGAGATCTTCAGAAGAGAGTGTGAGATCTTCCAGAAAGCGGTCTACAGCTTTGTTCATCTGAGCGTTCAGGAGTTTCTGGCTGCAGTCTACATGTTCCACTGTTACTCCAAATGGAAGGTCATTGAGGACTTCCTGAAGAACAGCATGAAGAACCCATCCCTGGATGAGTTTCTGAGTAAAGTCATGGAGAAATCCCTGCAGAGTAAAACTGGACACCTGGACCTGCTGGTTCGCTTTCTTCATGGTCTCTCTGTGGAGTCCAACCAGAGACTCTTAGGAGGCCTGCTGGGTCAGACAGAGAAGAATCCAGAAACCATCCAGAGAGCCATCAACAACCTGAAGAAGATAAACAGTGAAGGAGTTTCTCCTGACAGAAGCATCAACATCAGAAGAGTCTCTCCTGACAGAAGCATCAACATCTATCACTGTCTGCTGGAGATTAAGGACATCTCAGTTCATCAGGAGATCCAAGAGTTCCTGAAGTCAGAGAACAAATCAGAGAAGGAACTCTCAGAGATCCACTGCTCAGCTCTGGCCTACACTCTGCAGATGTCAGAGGAGGTTCTAGATGAACTGGACCTGGACCAGTACAATAAATCATCAATTGAGGGTAAACGGAGACTGATCCCAGTTGTGAGGAACTGCAGAAAGTTCAGGTGAGTCCAGAAGTGATTGTGATAATAAATCAGATCAGTGTTCAGATTGATTTACAATGAATGAAAGGTTTGAAAATGATCAGAAATAAAAATATGAAAGAAGAAAATCAGTTTGTTTTTAGCACTCATGATCTTTTAGCTACAGAGCAAAGAAGGATCATATTAGATCATATAGAAAATCTGTGCCAAACGTCAAGGTCAGAGATACTCTGCTGCTTGGAGATGAAGCTATCAGTGGAGTCAGCCACAGAAGAATGCAAACTTTATGTTGCCTGAGTTCTACTGTTCCAGTGATTACAGGACTCTTATCTAAAGTCTTGTACCAAGGAGTTAACAGAATAATCATCCATGTAGGTGCTGTCGATATAAAAAAAGAACAATATGAATGTTTGAAAAAAGTCTTCATGAAGTTATTTGAAGAGATTGACAAAGTAGAGGTTGAAGCATTCATCAGTGGACCTCTTCCTAACATCGATGGGGTGTCACTCAAGTTCAGCCGTCTGTTTCAGCTGAACAATTGGCTCTCCAGAGAGTGTGCTTCCAGAGGATTCCATTACATTGAGAACTTCAATATATTCTGGAAGCGAAAGGACCTATTCATGGGAAGAGGCCCACACCTGAACAGAGGTGGAGCAAGAGAGTTAGGCTACGTTCACACTACAGGCTGAAACGACCCAATTCCGATTTTTTTTTTGCCCCGATGCGGCCCAATTCCGATCTTTTCATGACAGTCTGAATGACACAGATCCAATCTTTTCAAATGCGACCCAGGCCACTTGGGTGTGCCGGCCTGATTCCGATACGTATCCGATCTTTTCAATTGCGACCGCCGTCTGACCGGCCAGGCGACTTGATTCCGAACCGTACGTCATCGACACGCAACAAACGTCATCAATCTGCGTTGAAGTAGGGGGGAACGTGAACGTAAACATCAACCATGGTGGACAATGCCACTGAGATCAGTCAGTGGAAGGGAAGCGAGGTCACCGATTGGATTATTCTTTGGGGCGATCGCTCTATTCAGGCCAAACTCCAGGGCTCTTATTACAACCGGGCGGGTTTTAAAAAAACATTCCAGCTAAATGGCCGAGCATGGTGTTGAACCTTCCCCCCGATGACTTTTTTTTCTTTCTCCCCTTTCCGACCGTACTCAGAAGCGCGGGAGACCCGAGGCGATCCTCCTCCTCCTCCCTGTTCTGACCCTTAGATTCTCCAGGATTCTCCAGAACGGCTTAATAAAGAGTCCATAGCATTTATTCTGGGGCACGCGCTCTTCTGTCTCTTACGGACACACACACATGCGCGGGCGCGCGGCCCCAACACACACACACACATTCCCATTCCACTACAGTGGGAACAGACGATCCCAGCTCCAATGCCTTCTTAAAATGAGTAGATTGTAATTGTGCTGCTCCTTCGTGAAAATAAATGTAATATTACAAAAGGAGCTCCGCTGTTGACAACACTGTTGTTTACCATCTGACCAGCTGTGGGCGCCCCCTGCTACATCTACTCCCAGTGAAGACTCCCTTTCCTTTTCGTCCCTGTGATGAACAGCTTCCTTCTGGTGCTATACCTGTAGTTGCACCACGTAGAATGCAAAAAAGGGCAGTTAGACTGTCCAATAAAGGAAATTTAGTTCATATCCCTTGCAAGAAGGTTTTGACCAGTCCCAAGGAAACTAATCTCAAACTTGCTGTACTCAATGTCAGATCTTTATGCAACAAATCATTTTTATTCAATGATCTTATCTCTTCTTTTAATCTTGATTTTATGTTTTTAACTGAAACATGGCTTGACAAAAACACAGAAAACATAGTTCTAGTCGAATCCACTCCCCCCAACTACAAACATGAATCGGAAATACGAGAAAATAAAAAGGGTGGAGGTGTTTCTGCACTGTTCAGAGATAATATTGCAACCCGTAGACTATCATTTGGTGTGTTTTCCTCATTTGAGTATGTGTCCTTTAAGATTGAGTTAAATCAAACTCCTCCCTTACTCTGCATAGTTATGTACAAACCTCCTCAACACAGCCAAAGTTTCATTGATGATTTCACCAAAATGCTCTCAGTTGTGTGCACAGACTTTGATGGTTTAGTCATTACAGGTGATTTTAATGTTCATGTTGATAATGTCAATGACAGAAATGCAAAAGAGCTCAATGCTGTCCTTAAAACCTTTGATCTAATTCAGCATGTGAGTTGCCCCACCCACAGCAGAGGGCACACTCTGGACCTGCTCATCACAAAGGGGGTTACTATTTACAATGTCATTGTGGTTGATGTTGCCCTCTCTGATCATTTCTGTGTATTCTTTGACCTGTCTGTTGCTCCCAAGCCACCGCCTGGCCCTGCAGTTGTCCGAAGGAGACAAATAAATGAGAGCACTAGGGCACAGTTTGTAGAAATGATAAACCCTGAAAACGCCTCTGGTGCCAATGTTGATGAAATGCTGAATTCTGTTACTTTTAGCATCTTGAATGTTCTGGATGCCATTACCCCTATGAAGGTTAAATTGAGAAAGCATAGACAGAAAGCTCCCTGGAGGAACGATGATCTAGTCAGGGCACAGAAACAACAGTGCCGCAGAGCTGAGCAAAAGTGGGGCAAGTCAAAACTCTAGGTTCATTATGGAATGTATAAGGGGGATTTGTACGCTTACAACCAGATCTTATGCAGAACAAAAGAAAGGTACTTCTCTGAAATTGGAAGTTGCAGCAGCAACTCTCGTGTCCTGTTCACAACAGTAAACAGATTAACTAACCCTCCAACCCAGCTACCAATAGAACTGGTTTGCACTCCTAAATGTAATGAGTTTGCTGTATTTTTTAATGACAAGGTTCAGGGCATTAAAAAAGCCATCAACTCCACAACACATATAACTATCCAACTTCCACCTACTCACTCTAAGCTGACTCACTTTGTACCTGTCACTGACCAAACTGTCCAAGAGACCATCACCCGTCTGAGCTCGTCTACATGCTGCCTTGATGTGTTACCCTCTAGATTTCTAAAGTCTGTCCTGAACAGTGTGTTGCCATCAATTACTCAAATAGTTAACATGTCTCTTCAATCTGGAATATTTCCTGAGGCTTTAAAAACTGCAGTCATTAAACCCCTCCTGAAGAAGAGCGGTCTTGATCCCACTGTACTGAATAATTACAGACCTATCTCTAATCTGCCATTTTTAGGAAAAGTCCTTGAAAAAGTTGTCTTCCAACAGCTCACTGACTTTCTCTTATTAAACAATTCATTTGATGTTTTACAGTCAGGTTTTAGACCCCATCATAGCACAGAAACTGCTCTTATCAAGGTAACCAATGACATCCGCCTGAACACTGAGGATGGCAAAGTCTCTGTCTTAATCCTGCTAGACCTGAGTGCTGCCTTTGATACTGTTGATCATTGGATCCTTTTGCATAGACTCCAAGACTGGGTTGGCATCTCTGGATCTGCCCTAAGTTGGCTCAAGTCTTATCTAGAAGACAGGAAATATTTTGTTGAAATTGGGAGTTGTGTCTCAGACTACATGGCCTTGACTTGGTGGTGACCTGGTGTGCCCCAGGGATCGATCCTGGGACCCTTTCTGTTCAACCTCTACATGCTGCCACAAGGGCAATTAATACGCAGTAAAAACATATCTTATCACAACTATGCAGATGATACTCAGATCTATGTATCACTGACAACAGGTGAATATGGGCCGGTGGATTCACTCAGCCACTGCCTCCAACAGATCAGTGCGTGGATGCAGAACAACTTTCTCCAGCTAAACTAAAACAAGACCGAAGTTATTATTTTTGGCCCACAGAAACAAAGAGAAAGTGTTAGCAGCTACCTTCATTCTCTGTCTCTTAAACCCTCAAATCGAGTCAGAAATCTAGGGGTAATCATGGACTCTGACCTAAACTTTAACAGCCATATCAAGTCAGTAACATCAGCAGCATTTTACCATCTGAAAAACATTGCCAAAATCAAAAACATAATGTCAAAGCCAGACCTTGAGATACTTATTCAAGCATTTGTCTCCAGTAGGTTAGACCAGTGTTTTTCAACCACTGTGCCGCGGCACACTATTGTCAAGTGTGCCGTGGGAAATTATTCATTTGTGTGCATGTGCATTCTATGGCCCGGCAGAATAATCATTACTCTTCAGTACTCTTCCATACCAGTAGGCGGCAGCAGCAGATAACTAATTGCTTTGTGCTTGGAGTCAAGCGAACTAGTGACACATGCACGCAGCGGCAGGTGGCGTTGACGGTGACATTGTGAAAGACAGGAGAGCGGTGAAAGTGATGGATACGTTTTTGAAGAGGAAAAATTCTGGCTCTGAACTGGACCCTGGACAAAATCCGGACCCAAACGAAGGCCCTAGTATGAGTGAAGGTCAAAAGAAAGCAAAGACGATGACGTCCAGGAAAGTTTTTAGCGGGAGGCAATATAACGAAAGCTATCTTTCATTTGGATTTACTTTTACCGTTGATTCAACGGCACCGACTCCGTTGTGCGTGGTATGTGGTGAAAAGCTCTCCAACGAGGCTATGGTCCCAAGTAAACTTAAACGCCATCTCCAAACGAAACACCCTTCACTTCAAAACAAAAATGTGGAATATTTTGTTCGCCTGCATGAACACACAGATAAACAGGCAACTTTCATGAGAAAAACTGCAAAGGTAAATGAGAGAGCCCTTAAAGCTAGCTACCATGTTGCTGAACTTGTGGCTAAATCCAAAAAGTCCCACACTGTGGCAGAGCAATTAATTCTTCCTGCCTGCAAAGCTATTGTAAATGAAATGCTCGGACCTGAAGCGGCTAAAGAAATAGCCCAAGCCCCTCTTTCCGATAACACAATTTCCAGACGAATTAATGAGAAGTGTGGTTTTGGACAAGATCCGTATCAGTAATAAGTTTGCATTGCAAATTGATGAGTCTACTGATTTAAGTGGACATGCTCAACTTTTGGCTAATGTGCGTTTTGTGGACGGAGACATAATCAGGGAAATCTTTCTATTTTGCAAGGCTTTGCCAGAAAAAACAACTGGAAATGAAATATTTCGGGTGACATCAGAATATCTGGAAAAAGAAGGACTTAAGTGGGAAAATTGCACGAGTGTTTGCACTGATGGAGCTGCAGCCATGGTTGGGCGCACCAAAGGCTTTGTAAGCAGAGTGAAGGAAAAAAACCCAGATGTGATCATCACGCACTGTTTTTTACATCGTGAAGCCCTCATAGCCAAGACTTTACCAGCAGACCTTGTTCCTGTGTTGGACGATGTTGTGCGCATGGTAAACTTTGTGAAGTCACGACCTGTGAAAAGTCGCATATTTGCGGCTTTGTGTGAGGAAATGGGAGCGGAGCATAAAGCCTTGCTGTTTCATACGAAGGTCCGATGGTTGTCGCGCGGCAAGGTGCTGGCCCGTGTGTATGACCTGCGAGAGGAACTTAAAGTGTTTCTGACAAATGAGGGGTCCGATTACGCAAAGCTGCTCGCAAGTGATGAGTGGTGTGCAAGGCTGGCATACCTGGCAGATATTTTTCATCATCTGAATGAACTGAGCACACGAATGCAAGGCCGAAATGAAAATCTGCTTACAAGTACAGACAAAATAAACGGATTCCGTTCAAAGGTGCAACTCGGGCAGCAACATGTGGAAAGTGGCAATCTTGAAATGTTCCCACTCACCAATAAATGGCAAAATGTTAATACTGCTGCACTGTGTGAGATAGTAGTTAAACATTCTCTCTAAAACTCTTACGGAGAAGATGTCATTTTATTTTCCTTCAACCTCCATGGACTGCTGTATAGTTCCAATGTTAAGTCCTCAGTTTTGACGCTCCTGCAGCTCTCCTCGTTATCCAACGATCCAATAAAAATCCACAGTCCAAAAGTAAAAGAAAAAAATCTTTAATTCCTTTTCTTCAGGTTGAAAACTGAACAATAATCCACAGTGAACTTAAGGGAAAAACTGAATAAATATAAAGAAAATATGCAAATTAACGAGAAAATCTTAGCGAGGTCAAAAAACTGTTTGACTCCGTTCCATAAAATGAGACTGACATGCATCTGCTGCGTGACCACCAGTGAACTACAGAGCGAAACCCCGGCTCCTCCTACTGGCGGTAAACAGAATAACACACTGAATGCAAAATGGTCATCTCTGGCATTAAGGCTTCTACATTACCGGCCCCTAATTGTTATCAAACCTTTTGAAACAATTACTTAAGGTACTAATAAACTGAAACTTATGAACGAATAAACATGCATCTAGCACCAACTCGAACCTTTACATTCTTAGTAGTGTTTATGCTTACTCATCAGACTCCACAAGAAGACACAACTTAGTAATTGGTCGACAAAGTTCGTTGGTCTTAGTCTTCACTTTCACTTGGCGAACAAAACCTTGCCTATCAGGAAGGCTCTGCACGACTCTTCCAAGCGGCCAGGATTTTCTGGGTGACGTTTCATCTACGATGAGAACCACATCTCCCACATGAAAGTTCCTGCTAGGTGTAGCCCATCTTTGACGTTCCTGAAGATGGGTGAGGTATTCCTTACACCAGCGTTTCCAGAATATGTCTACCAGGTACTGAACTTGCCTCCATCTACGATTGACGTACAAATCGTTCCTTTCAAAAATCCCTGGAGGCAGCTCAGGTTTGGTCTTAAGTAGCAACAGATGGTTAGGTGTGAGGGCTTCAAGGTCGTTGAGGTCGGTAGAAGCTTTCGTTATGGGCCGACTGTTTATGATCGATTCTGCCTCACAAAGCAAGGTATGAAGACTGTCCTCGTCCAAAATTTGCTCATTCACAGTGGTGTTCAGAACTTTCCTCACTGAGCGGATTAATCTTTCCCAGCTTCCACCGTGATGAGAACCTGAAGGAGGATTGAAGTGTCACTGGATGTTTTTCTGTTGCAAATCCTTTGTGATTTTGTTGTTATTCCACTCTTTGATTGATCTCTTCAACTCACTGTCAGCTGATCTTAAGTTGGTGCCATTGTCAGAGTACATTTCTTTCACCTGTCCTCTCCTAGCGATGAACCTTCTGATCGCATTGCGGCAAGCGTTAGTGTCCAGTGATGCAGCCACTTCTAAGTGTACAGCTCGAATGGCTAAACATATGAATATAACACCATATCTTTTGGCTTGAGTTCTCCCTCTTCTTACCAGAAATGGGCCAAAGTAATCAACACCAACTCTGGTAAATGGGGGGTCATCAGAAATGACTCTGCATCTTGGTAGATCTGCCATTAGTTGTTTACCACATAAACCATACATCCTCTTGCAAATTACACATTCAGACAAAACTTTCCTGATAGCACCGTGAGCCCCTGGAATCCAGAACCTTCGTTGCAAAGTGGCCAACATGTGATTTCTTCCAGCATGTCCAGTGCTATGGTGAATGTGTCTCAGCAGAAGTTTTGAGATGTGTGACCCTTTTGGCAGGATGGGTTGATGTTTTAAGTCATGTGGCATAGCAGAATGCCTTAACCTTCCTCCAACCTTTAGCACATCGTTTTGCAGAATTGGGTTCAACTTGAAGAGAGGGTTACTTTTCTTCAAAACTGTGCCATTCCTTAATGCTGATACATCCTCTTTGAAAGTTTGCCTTTGACAGTATTTCACAATCTCTGTCTCTGCTCTTGTCAGATCACAAGTCAAATGAGTTCCATTGCAAACTTTCTTATGGAGGTTGGTTGTCTTCGATTCATTTGAAGCACTTGAATCTTTCTTGGTTTTTACTTCTTTTAGCAAGTCTTTCAACTTCAGGAACCAGGCCACTGCACGCTTTAGTTTTGTCCAAGATGAGTAATAGGTCATCAGTTTGTCCATGGCTGTTTCAAGCTCTTTAACCTGAATGGTATGTGTTTGAACTGCTTTCTTGACCTCGGGATCAGTGTGATCCAACACTTTCGGAGCAGGATTTTTGGGCCATTGTGACTGATCATGGCATATGAAGTCTGGTCCTGTCAGCCAATCTTGATGTATCAGAAAAGCATCCACTGTTAGTCCTCTAGACACACAGTCAGCAGGATTCAGAGTTCCGGGGACGTATCTCCACTGAGAAGGTTTTGAGTGATTCAGGATTCTTGAAATCCGGTTGGCGACAAATGTCTTAAATCTTGCACTTTCGCTGCTCAGGTACTTTAGCACTGAGATGCTATCCGTCCAAAACACTGAGTCACTGAGTTCCAAATCCAACTCCCTTTTTAAAAGCATATCCATTTTCACTGCAACTGTGGCTGCGATCAACTCCATTCTTGGGATGGTTTGTGATTTTAGAGGAGCGACTCTTGCCTTTGCCAGAATCAGAGTAGACTGAGCCTCTTTGTTTTCACTATGAAGTGCAAGATAACTCACTGTTCCGTAAGCATCCTCGCTGGCGTCTGAAAAATGATGAAGCTGTGTGAAGATTGGGGTTTTGAGTGGCTTTGCTTTAATACATCTGTTTACTCCAAAAGAGTCGAGAGCCTTCAGACTGGAGATCCAGTTCATCCAATCCTTTAGAATGTTATCCGGCAACTCTTCATCCCAACCACATTGTTTTCGACATAAACCTTGCAGGATGAGTTTTACTGGCAGGATGACAGGAGCCAGAAACCCCAGCGGATCATAAATTGAACTCACGAGTGAGAGCAATTCTTTCTGGTGTGTGGTCGTTTTTTCAGATTAATCTTTAACTTAAACTGATCAGTCTCAGTGCACCATTGTATTCCTAATGCTCTTTCCACTGGTAGGTTGTCTTTATTTAGATCCAAATCTTGGTATCCTTGCGCTCTCTCTTCAGCAGAGATTGCATTAAGGACTGTGCGACTGTTGCTTGACCATTTTGTCAGTCGAAATCCTCCCTTCTTCAGCAGGTTTCGTAAGTTGTTACATAGATTTACAGCTGTGTCTTCATCAGTGGTTGACTTGAGGCAGTCGTCAATGTAAAAGTTTTTCTTCACTGTGTTTGAGACTTCTTGGTTAAACTCATTCTCAAAATCAGTAGCACATCGTCGAAGAGCGAAATTTGCAATACTTGGAGAGGATGTTGCTCCAAAAATGTGAACAAGCATTTTGTGATCACAGAGCTCTTTTCCGTAATCTCCATCGGGCCACCAGACAAATCTAAGGAGATCTGTGTCGCTGTTATTGACTCTAACTTGGTGAAACATGGCTTCTACGTCAGCCTTGATGGCCGCTGTTTCTTCTCTGAAACGCAGAAGAACTCCCACCAGAGAACTGGTTAAATCGAGTCCCTGCAAGAGCTCATTGTTTAGTGAGACACCTTGGTAGCTTGCAACACAATCAAACACAACGGGTAAATTTTGCTTTGTTGGGTGTCTTACTCCATGGTGAGGCAGGTACCAAGTTCATCCTTGAACTAGTTCCTCTTCTTCATCTTTGAGCTTCACGGCATACCCTTTCTTCAGAAGATCATTCATAAATGCAACATATTCCTTGTGCAGTTCTGGATCTCTTGAAAATCGTTTTTGTAGGTTCAATGCACGTTGCTCGGCAACTGATCGATTATTTGGCATGATCAGGACTTTGTTCTTTACTGGAAGACAAATATTGTAATGTCCATTCACCAACTTTGAAGATTGTGACACCATGTCAATGAACTGATGGTCAGTTTTAGACATCTCTTTGCTTTCGTCTTGTCCAGCATCTGGGAAATCTTGCTTAAACTGCAAGTGCCAAAGTTCTTCAAGTCTAGAAACTGATGATCGGTTTGATGTGACCTGTGTCATCCTGTTGGTTTCCAATGTTCCACTTCCATTCTTCAATGGTCCGTTTAAGGTCCAGCCTAATGATGTTCTTATGGCATATGGTCCATCATCCACACTGCTGATCACCTGAAGTGGCTCCATTGCCTTAGAAACATTTGCTCCAACAAGTAGTCCAATCTCTGCTTGGATTACGGGAAGATGAACTTCATTTAAGTGAGGCCATTTGATGATGTCCTCTTGTCGAGGAATGTTATCTTTGGTTACAGGGATAGTTTTTTGTGAAAACACCTCTGGCAAACTGATAAAATTGTCTCCCTGTAAGTTGCTTATTTCCAGTCCGGTCACAACACGAGTATTTACAAGAGATTCGTTGCCCATTGTTCGCAACAGAATGCTCGTTTTGAGTCCAGTCAGGTTAAGCTGATTGATCAGAGTTTCCGTTGCAAATGTAGCTGAGCTTCCTGGATCCAAAAATGCGTATGTTTTTACAATGTGGGTTCCCTTTTGAGCCTTGACAAGAACTGGAACAATTGACAGCACACAGTCATCCCTTCCGGCCTGGGGTGTAGCTTATCACACATTTGGCACCGAAGTTTGACTTTGCAGTTGGTGCTCATGTGTCCATGTTTCAGACAGGCGAAGCACAACCCTTTGCTTTTCAGGAAGTCTATCTTATCTTTGTGCAATTTGCTCTTCAGCCTTTCACAGATTTCCAGGTTATGCTGTCCACTTTTGCAATACAGACATGGTTTGCTGTATGCATCTGCTTTTCCCTTTGATTCAGAACTGTTTTTAACACTTTGTGCCACAATGGTAGTTGTGAAAACTTTCTTTGGTTTTGGTGCTGATGCAATATCTCTGGGACTTGAAGTGTCTTTGATATTTCCATAGAGCGGGTGCAGCAAATATTTAGCCTGCTTGTTGACAAATCCTACAAAGTCTTTAAACTTAACCCTTTTCCTGCTTTTCTCTTGAAGATCACACGCCGTCTTCCTCCAGATTTCTTTGGCTTTAAAGGGAAGTTTATTTACCAGGGATTTTATTGTAGCTGTGTTGTCCAGATCTTCCATGTAGCTACTATCTGTGATTGCATTGAGACAGCTGGTGAGAAATAATGCAAATGACTGCAAAGCAGAACCATCTTCAGATCTGATTGGCTGCCATTCCAAAGCCCTTTTTATATAAGCTTCTGCAATAGTGAAGTCATCGCCAAAAAACTCTTGTAACATCTGTTTAGCTTTCATGTAGCCTGCTGACGGTTCCATGTGGATGCAGCTTTTAACCAACTCGTGTGGCTGGTTTCCTGTGTATTGTAGCAAAAACTGTAAGCGATCACAGTCATCACTATATCGACTTTCCACTGCGTGTTCAATGCATCGAATGAAGGATTTGTATTCAAGTGGGTCACCCTTGAAAACTGGGATTCTGAAGTCTGGAAGTAGTGATGCTTTGTGGTTCTTCACGAGGTATTCTGTTACATTAGCTTGCTGAGAAATAGCTTTGCATAGACCGTCTAGCACCAGTTTGTTGTCACTTGGATCTGGTACTGATGAAGCTGGTACTGATCTGGAAGAAACATTAACTTTAATGTCGGGTGCAGGTTTAACTCTCTGACCTTCATCTTGTGAATCAGCATTTACTTTGACTTTGCAATCTTTCCTTTCAACTTTGCTGCTGCTTGCCTCTGAAAATGTTTGTTCAGATTTCTGTAACACATCCATTTTTGCATCTGATTCAGCGAGAGCAGCCTGTATTGCATGTAGCTCTTTTCTAGCCTTTAGCTCAGTTTCCTTCCTTTTCTCTTGAGCCTCATATTCTGCTTCACTTATTTTTCTTTGTGCATGCCACTCCACTTCTTCTTTCTCTATTGCTAGTCTTTCCATCAAAGCAGCGGCCTTTGCCTTTAGTGATGCTTGCTCTATTGCAGCTTGCAATCTTACAGAAGAAGATGAAGACAATGAAGTTCCACTCTCTGACGGTGACTTGTGGCGATGCTTACTGCTCCTCTTTGAGGATGTAGATCTGCTATCAGAAGGTTTAATCTCCGTATTGCATTCTGCGGCCATTTGTGAGCGTTTTGTCACCTCTTTCATCCATTCTTCACATTTCCAAAAGAACTGATTAAATGTTTGGTTTTTAGGTTCAAACCAACTTCTTTGATCTATTACATAATCCTCTTGATCCATATGCTTTTGCAAATCCTCATTGAAATCAACAAACTCTTGGTGCAAGTTATGGAAATCAATGCGCAACTTGTTGTTTACAATGTCCACATTTGCGTCGTCTTCCATTAATAGATCGATTTCTTTTGTCATGCTTGTTAATTGTGCAAGCTCACTCCTGCGTGCTTGAACTTTTCTAGATATATAATCTTCCACAGCTCTTTCAGTCATTTTTATAGTCCGTTTTTCACTGTTTTGATCCTCCATATTAGGAAGACATCAAAGGCGTTTGGCTCTTTGATCCGGTAGCAATTACTTACTTCCAGCAAATTTCTGCTCCTTTTCTTGTCCAATGTCCGTATGGTTGTCCAGTACAGCAATAAAGAGTCAAGTTTTTTGACTAAAATGTATAGTTCCAATGTTAAGTCCTCAGTTTTGACGCTCCTGCAGATACCCTCATTATCCAACGATCCAATAAAAATCCACAGTCCAAAAGTAAAAGAGAAAAATCTTTAATTCCTTTTCTTCAGGTTGATAAATGAACAATAATCCACAGTGAACTTAAGGGAAAAACTAAATAAATATAAAGAAAATATGCAAATTAACGAGAAAATCTTAGCGAGGTCAAAAAACTGTTTGACTCCGTTCCATAAAATGAGACTGACATGCATCTGCTGCGTGACCACCAGTGAACTACAGAGCGAAACCCCGGCTCCTCCTACTGGCGGTAAACAGAATAACACACTGAATGCAAAATGGTCATCTTTAAGGCTTCTACAGACTGCCTTGACTGGGTTAGGGACCCATTCAGCGCAGCATCAGCTGTTGGAAAGGACATGACTTTACAGGAGCAGGAGGAGCTAACTGAACTGAGACAAGATCGTGGTCTCAAGCTAAATTTTGCTGATCTACTTTGGACAGTTTTTGGTTGGCAGCTGCCAAGGAGTTCCCCATGCTGGCCAAAAAAGCTGTTTTAACATTGCTCCCATTTTCCACAACATATCTGTGTGAGGTGAGCTTTTCAAGCCTGACTGCTGTAAAAACCAAAAACAGAGAAAGACTGAGAGCTGTGGAGGAAGAGTTTCGTGTGTGTCTTTCCTCAATTCCTGCCAGAATATCAGCTCTGTGCTCTGCCAAACCGGCCCAGGTCTCACAATGAATATAAACATGAACGATTATAAAATGACCCATGTGTGATGTGCGATGTTCAACGTTGTGTGGTTCAAAATAAATGGGCTTGATGCCGGAAAAGAGATTATGCGTTCAGTTGCTCTTTCTGCGTCTTTCTCTCTGAGCGTGTGCGGAGTCGTGCGGTGTATGGGACACGCCCACGGACAGCTCTCCAGCGCAGCCAGTTGATTGACAGCTCAGTTGATTCACATCTAGGCGTTCGTTTTCCCCGCTACAAGTGACGCACCAGCTGGGTCATTACAATATTAATAATATAACACTTATATTGTCATAAAGTTTTTTTTTTCAGTGGGTGGTGTGCCGCGGGACTTTTTCAAGGACAAAAGTGTGCCGTGGCTTAAAAAAGGTTGAAAAACACTGGGTTAGACTACTGTAATGGCCTGCTCACCGGCCTCTCCAAACGAGCTGTAAAACAGCTTTAGTATATCCAGAATGATGCTGCTCGAGTGCTGACCAAAACCAGGAAGTATGATCACATTAGTCCTGTGCTCAGGTCTCTGCACTGGCTCCCTGTACCTCAAAGAATAGACTTCAAAGCAGCTCTGCTTGTGTACAAGTCTCTCCATGGCCACGCACCAAAGTACATCTCTGACATGTTAGTGCCATATGAACCATCTCGTACTCTGAGGACCTCAGGGACCGGCCTCCTGTTGATTCCCAGAGTCAGAACTAAACAAGGGGAATCAGCGTTTCAATATTCTGCAGCTAAAATCTGGAACAGCCTCCCTGAAGTTGTAAGACAGGCCTCTTCTGTGTTCATGTTCAAATCTAGACTTAAAACATTTCTGTTTAGCCCTGTATATGACTGAAAGGTCCTATCTGCACTTTTCTTTCTTTTCCTTCCTTTATTTTTAAGTCCATTTTCAATTTTATTTGTTATTTTTTTCTCTTTTAAAGTAAATTTTACGTTGATTATTTCTATGATGTATTGTGATTTTAATGCATTTTTCTGTTTTGTGAAGCACCTCAAATTACTTTGTGTACGAATTGTGCAATACAAATACATTTGCCTTGCCTTGCCTTCAATTTATCCTAAGTGAGTACATTTTGGTGACTTTTGTTGCAGGTGTCAAATTTTCGTTCAAAGGCACAGAAATCTTTCCAACTTTGAAAACAACATGGTCCTTGCAGCCAGTGACGGCTGCTGCGGGCCATAATAGATGCCTGATCATAATAAAAATATGTCATGTAAACACACCGTTCAAAAAACTCTGCCCTGATTAGACTCATTCAGATCAAAATTTAATTCAGATCAAGATAGGTGGATTATGCCAATTGTCGATCCGATCGTGTTGCATGTAAACAATGTATTCCGTTTGTGGGTCACTACTGCTCTAGCATTTACATCATACATCATCATAAAGTGCTTCAGAGGAGCCTTTGGACCACAAACAGGACATGCCCACTGCCCCGCATGAACAAACCATGTCTCTGCAGCCGGACTTGTAGCTTCGTGTTTGAGGGCAAGGGAAGGGTGCTTTGAAATGGTGTGCGCTCCGGAGGAGGTTTTGGACCTAAGTCAGTCATGGAAACAGGTTTCTCATAGCTCGAAGAAGCTCATCTTCAAGATCAGATAGGAGAAGATAAAGATGTTGTTCTTGAACATGGGTTTGCCGTCTGCAGTTAGATTTTATTTCACCTTCAAGCCCAAAAGAACAACAAATCTGAGTCATCACTCCACAGAGAGTTTAGAGGAGCAGAGAAGTGAAGAAACCTACGGTGGCCCAGAAGGGTCACAACACATTAACTTTACACACAACACATTAACTTTACACACAACAGATTAACTTTACACACAACACAATAACTTAACACACAACACATTAACTCACAACACAACACAATAACTCACAACACAACAAAATAACTCACAACACAACACAATAACTCACAACGCAACACAATAACTCACAACAAAACACAATAACTCACAAAACAACAACTCACAACACAACACATTAACTCATGGCCCAGAAGGGTCACAACACAACGCATTAACTCACAACGGAAGTAAAGCTGCAATGGAAGTGCTTTTATTCTGAAATTTCTACTGGGCTGAGCGGCTAACTACCAAACAGAAAGTAATGTCACAGTGAGGTGTGGAGGGAGCATGTTATTGCTACAAGAGAAGCTAGCAGCAGTGTTGCCACAAACTTTCTCTTTATTACGGTTCTCCTCCCTCTAAACACACACAATATGAACTCACACTCCTCCCTCCACTCTGACACCCCTCTCTGTCCCTGCACTCGCGCTCCTCTCCTCTCCTTTCTTCCGCTCCCTCCTCTCACACAGGCACATGCAGTCCCCAACACACACGCACACACAGGAGGGAGCAGAAAAAAGGAGAGGAGCGCGAGTGCTGTTGTTGTGAGTTATTGTGTTGTGTTGTGAGTTAATGTGTTGTGTTGTGCGTTAATGTGTTGTGTGTTATGTGTTGTGTGTTAAGTTAATGTGTTGTGTGTTAAGTTAATGTGTTGTGTGTAAAGTTAATGTGTTGTGTTGTGACCCTTCTGGGCCACCGTAAGAAACACTTTCACGTCAGTTAGCTGGTAACAGAGCCCGCCCCCAGAATGTGCTGTTTCCATGACAACATAAACGGCTTCAAGATAGCATCAAGTACAGATTTAGAAAAGCTCTCTGAGAGCAGAAACAGCCACTTTTGCCTCTGTCTACCAAGAAGACCTTCTGGAAAGTTCTGCCTGAAGATTGGTGCTGCTGTGGTTCTGTTCATGACAGGAGTTGTGGACCTGAGGAGGAAACTGGATCAAAGTTCTGCAACAGAACAGGAAGATGAACTGTTGTTGTTTACAGCTTCAGAGCTGAAACCATGAAAATGTCATTTTGGAAATGAAAACAGAAAGCTCTCAGAAAACTAGATCAAAACCAACATTTAAAAATATTCAACCATAATCATCATCCTCATCATGGTCAAGTCTCTGTGATCCAGATGTTCTACTGTGAACTTTGGGGTTCAGACCTCAGATCAGTGACAGACTGAGGGCAGCGGGAAGCTCCATGGAGCTCCACCTTCTCTCCTCCAGCTGCAGATGTAAGAAAGATGAAAGTCTGAGAGAGACTGATGAGAAGGACTGTTTCATGATGAAGATGAAGCTCTAATAAAGAGAGAAATGTCCAGCTGGAACTTCATCACAGCCTGAATTCATCATAGATCACCTGTTTCTGTCTTTCTTTCTCTTCACAGACTTACAGGATGTGGACTCTCAGAAACTGACTGGGAAATTGTGGCCTCAGCTCTGAAGTCCAACCCGTCCAACCTGACAGAACTGGACCTGAGCTACAACAGCCTGAAGGATTCATCCATGGAGGTTCTGTGTTCTGGACTGGAGAGTCCAAACTGCGGACTGCAGACTCTGAGGTCAGAACATTGAAGCTGCTGGTTGGTTCATTACTACATTTGTAGTTCTTCACTTAAGCTGAAAGGTTTGGATTCAAAGATTTTCTGGATTTTCCACAAATTGAACTTCTTTGACAAATGCGCGTTATAAATATGCTATACGTTTTATATGCAGGAATGAGCAGAATATAAGGGTAGACTCAATGACCAAAAAGCTCTTAACTAACAACTTATCTGACTTCTGGAAAGAGGTAAAAACTTTCAACACTTGTAAGACGTCTCTACCAGGCACGGTAGAAGGCGTCTCAGGTGCAGATAATATAGCAGAGCTCTGGAGACAGCATTACTACACCTTATTCAATTGCGTTAAAGGTGAAGCATTTGAAATGGGAGAAGGAGGGAGTGATGTTAACATTGGAGTAACCTCCCACCAAGTGTACGAAGCCATAAAGGTGCTCAAGGACAACAAAACATGTGGCCTAGATCACATCACCAGTGAGCATCTTAAATATGCCAGCCCAAGGATTTTGCCACTTCTTGCCATTTGTTTCACTGGCTTTCTAACTCATGGGGTATTACCTGACTCAATGATGTCTGTATTGTTGGTGCCTGTAATTAAAAACAAAACAGGCAAGCTTGACTCCATTGACAATTATAGACCAATAGCCTTAGCCAGTGTCCTCTCAAAGGTTTTAGAAAGAATTTTATCTCTTACGATTGATGATTTTATCTTATCTGCTGATAATCAGTTTGGTTTTAAACCTCAACATGGGACAGACATTTGAAACAGACATTTGTTAACAGAAATAGTTAATAAGTACAGACAAGGAAATTCATCTGTACTTATGTGTTTTATTGACGCATCTAAAGCCTTCGACAGGGTTAATCACACCAAACTTTTTATCAAACTAAAAAAACGGGGTGTTCCTTGGTATATTTTAAGGATACTTGCCTTCTGGTATGCCCATCAGAAAATCGTGGTAAGGTGGGGATCAGGCGTGTCTTCCCCGTTTGGTATGACCAACGGGGTAAGACAAGGAGGTATTCTATCCCCACTCCTTTTTAACTTGTACATTGATGACCTGTCGAAGGACTTGAATGCATGTAATACCGGTTGCATGGTTGGTGGCTTGAAGGTAAATCATCTAATTTACGCAGATGATTTAGTTGTCTTCAGCCCCAGTAGCTCCGGTTTACAACAACTTTTAAATGTCTGTTCAGAATTTGGTTTTAAGAATGATATTTTATTTAACTCCAGCAAAAGTGCTGTCATGATTTGTCGGACAAAGGATGACATTGCATTGAATTTTCCTGTTTTTAAACTGTCTGATTCTGAGCTTGCCGTGTGTTACAAAGTCAGATATCTTGGTCATATCATCAATGATAAGCTTACAGATGATGATGATATCCACAGACAACGGTGTATTTTATATGCTCAGGCAAACACGCTTGAACGCAGGTTTTATTCATGCTCGGACAATCTTAAAATTCTTTTATTCAAAACTTACTGCACACCTTTGTATACTGCCCACCTGTGGACAAATTATAGGGCATCCAGCATGAGGAAGCTACAGGTTGCCTATAATGGTGCCCTAAGGATTTTGTTAAAACAGCCTAGATGGTGCAGCGCAAGCAGTTTGTTTGTTGGTGCTAGAGTTATTACTCTCCAAGCGTTATTAAGACATTTTATTTATGGTTTTATTTGTCGTCTTAATGCTTCAAGTAATGATATCATTTTAACTCTCACCAATGTAAAGCACAGCACTTTTAGATACCAATCCCCTATCTGGAGATTTTGGTACAATCGTCTTTTTTTAAACTTTTTATTTTTTCATTAATTTTTTTTAAATCAGCAGTTTTAGTCTTTTTGATACCTGTTTTTTTTATTGTTCTTATACTCTTATCTCATTGTTTTTATATTCCCATGTCATTGATTTTTATACTTTTATGACATTGTTTTATCTATTACTTTTTATGTCATTTTTCTTATACATGTTTGAGTGTTCTGTTTTTATCATTAAGTCTTTTATATGTTTTGTGTACTTTTGTGGCAAATGGACCTTGAGTCTGGAATAAAGCTTATCTTATCTTTGATTCTTTGAAGAGTCTGCTGTGGAAAACAGCTGCTTAGATTTTCTTTAGAACAAAGATGTTTCCATGGCAACCAAAGGTTCAGCTGTTGAAACATTTGACAGATTTACAAACAAGAACTCAAACTAATGACAGACTAGTCATCCTGATCAAACCATTTACATTTTTTATTTTCCATAAGGGAAGGTAAGAGAGGTGGTGGAACAGCATCAATTGCTCAACAAGGTTTAAAAACTGAAACTGTTATTTTAACTGATTATCCTTCATTTGAGCATCATTCCTTCCTGTTCAGCATTCCTGTTTAGCAGTGGCTGTTTACAGACCACCAAGTCCTCCCTCAGGTTTTTTACAAGATTTTTCTGAACTTTTATCTGTCATTCTTCTGAGGCACAATAGGATTTTAATAACTGGAGATTTTAATATTCATATTGATAACACAAATGATCCTTTTGCCTATGAGTTTTTAAATCTTTTAAATAGTATGGATTTTACCCAGGATGTGGCACAGCCGACTCACAACAGAGGACACACCTGGACTTGGTCATCACCTACGGCCTGTCTGCTGGTGTGTCCTCTGTTGTTGACTTGGCTGTGTCAGACCATTATTGTGTTTTTTTTAAGGTGACTGGTTTTATTCAGCAAGAAGCCTCAGTGAGAACTGTGACGAAACGATATATAATTCCTGAAGTGGCAGAAAATTTTATTGACATTTTAAAACAAACTCCTGCTCACATTTTACCTTTGTCCTGCGATTCTCTGACTGATGATTTTAATGACAGACCTAAGCATGCCATTGATTCAGCCGCTACAATGAAAACAAAAATCTTGAAACAGAATCCAACGAGGCCTTGGAGAAACGGTGCTGTCTTAAAATTAAAGAGAATTAGGAGGGCGGAGAGAAAATGTAGAAAAACTATTTTAACAGTCGACTATGACTTTTTAAAAGATCAACTAAAAACCTACAATCACGCTGTCAAACAGGCAAGGACGCTTTATTTTTCTAATCTCATCACAAACAATAAAAACAACCCCCGGTTTCTTTTTAAGACTAATGATTTTTTATTAAACAAAGATTTTAATAAATCTATCATGCCTCACTCACAAACTGCATGTGAGGACTTTGCTGACCACTTCAGGAGTAAAGTCAATGCTATTAGATCAAACCTTCAACCTGTACATAACAGTAATCCTAGCAGGTCAGTGGCATTGTCTTTACCTGAGGAAACACTGGAGAGTTTTGTCCTGGTTGATGCAGAGATGCTTGGTCGAGTTTTTTCCCAAGCAAACACTACAACCTGCCTTTTAGACCCCATTCCCACTTCTCTTTTTAAAGCATTTTATACATTCTTTGAGTCAGAGATTATGAAAATAGCTAATTGCTCTCTTCAGATGGGGTCTTCCCCTTTGCCTGTAAGACGGCGGTGGTGAGGCCCCTTCTGAAGAAGAGTAACTTGGACCCAAAGATCATGGACAATTACAGACCTGTATCCAACTTACCATTTTTAGGAAAAATTATTCAATTACATGATTTTTTAAATGAGCATAATGTTCTTGAAAAATGTCAGTCTGGGGTTAGGACAAATCACAGTACTGAGACGGCCCTTTTAAAAATTTTAAATGATCTCAGAAATACTTATGACTCGCAGAAACTTTATGTTCTGGTGCTGCTGGTTCTTAGTGCTGCCTTTGATACAGTGGATCACCAGATTTTAATTGACAGACTTAGTAGTCGTGTCGGCCTCTCAGGAACTGCTCTTAACTGGTTTCACTCCTATCTCACAGATCAACACTTTTTTGTTAGTATTGATACTCGGTCCTCAGGAGTCCATGGAATAAGTTGTGGGGTTCCCCAGGGTTCAATCTTGGGTCTAATACTTTTTAACTTGTATATGTTGTCTCTTGGGGAGGTCATCAGCTGATGATACACAGCTTTACATCGCCGTGTCTCCTGATGACCTTGAACCTGTTAACACTCTTTTAAACTGTATTTTAGATATAAAGTTGTGGATGGCAGAATATTTCTTGCAGCTCAACCAGGACAAAACTGAAGTTTTGATCATTTGTCCTGAAGACAAGAGAGAGATGATTTTACCCAAACTTAGGAATTTTAAAACTTCCCAGTGTGTGAGAAACCTAGATTATTGTAATGCCCTGCTCTCTGGTTTACCGAAAAAGTCAATCTCAAATCTACAACTATTGCAGAACTCAGCGGCATGAGTTCTGACAAGGACCAGAGGGCGGGAACACATTACACCGATTTTAAAGTTGCTGCATTGGCTCCCTGTGCGTTTCAGGATTGATTTTAAAGTTATTTTAATGGTTTATAAATGTTTTTATGGTCTTGGGCCTTCCTGTTTAAATGATATTATTTTAAAATATGAGCCCTCGTGAACCTTGAGGTCCTCTGGCACTGGCCTCTTGGTTGTCCCTAAGGTGAGGACCAAGACACACGGAGAGGCTTCGTTCCACCATTACGGTCCTCGCCTTTGGAACAGCCTGCTGGAGAAACTCAGGGCCGCAGAGACTGTAGAGGTTTTTAAGATGAGGCTCCAGACCCACCTTTTTAGTCTGGCTTTTACATGACTTTGATAATTTCTTGTGTCTTTTATTATTTATCTATTTATTAATTAATGTATTTATTTACGTATTTATTTATTTATTTATTTATTTTTAAGGGCTCATATTATCTCTGTTTTTAATATGCTATCCTTCTTATTGTTATTTTACCAATGAAACATAGGTTATGTTTTAATTACTTACGTATTTTATTTTTTAATTGTTCACATTGTTATATCCTATTTTATTTTTTATCTTTTTCAATTTTTATTGTTGTTATTTTATGATCATTTTTATTCTGCTGTCTTTTTTGTTTTACTCCATTGTTTCCTCCTGGGGATTTCTTATTTATTTGTTATATTTTGGGATTTAAGTATGGATACATATTTTTTTATTAACGGGGAGGGAGAGGGGGAAAGTGTGTGTGTTTGTGGGGGGGGGGGTAGAAGAAAAAGAAATAAAGAGGGAGGGGGAGACAGTGAGGGGTTACAAGTGCAGAGTTGCTCATTTGGTTACTATTTTAAGCTGTGAAGCATTTTGCTAGATCTGCAGAAAGGCAAATGTCACATCCAAACGTCAAATTCTGACACTAAGACAAGCGGAAGACATCTGTCCATTGATACACTGTGGGTTAGGAGGAGGGAAAAAGCTGACAGGAAGGCGTGTGTCAGTGTGCACATGCACATGAGGGTGGAGATGCATGCACGCTGCCAAAGTGAACCATGTGATCACAAGAGGAACCAGACACTTCCCAGCCTGACCAGGAGAGAGAAGAAGACCCCCGGACCAGAAGTGCCCCCAGCAACGGGACCCACGCAGCCCGAGCGGGGGGGACCACCCACCCATCCAGCCAGGTGCAGAGGGCCCCTCTGGCACCAGAACCCATAGGCCTGCCCAGCGTCAGGATTCCCAGGCCACAGGGAATCCTGACGGCCTGAACAGGTCGCAGGGTAGAATATCAACAATCACACACCCATTCACTCTCACACTCACACCTGGGGACAATTTAGAATTGCCAATTAACCTATGAAGCATGTTTTTGGACAGTGGGAGGAAGCCGGAGACCCCGGGGAAAACCCACACATGCACTCTACACATCCATTGATGTAGTTTTTCATGTCCCCCAGCTGGGACTTGAACCAGAGGCCCTCTTGCTGTGAGGCAAGAACGCTAATCACTGCACCACCGTGCAGCCTCACATGACTAAGATGAATTACTTTAATGTAATTCACATGATAAAGATGAATTACTTAATTGTTATGTAAAAATAACTATTTTAGAAATCAACATGGTAAATGCAGATCAAATATATAAAATATATCCAGATTGTGTTACTGATAAAAGTCATTCATACGATTAAAAAATAATATATCAGTAAAATAGACATAACACTGTTTCAGAGATTTTCATAGCAAAATTTCATCAAGTATCAAAAGTTAAAAACATGTGAAGTAATATTCATTAAACGTCAATCAATTTAACCATTTTCAATAAGTGATTAATCATTTGTTTTACTTTTTTATTTAATTATTTATTTTTTGTATTTATTTTGTATTTTTTTTATTATAAAGTAATGCTGTAAGGGAAAAATGAAAAAGGTCCATAATCTGTCGATTGTCCAAGGTTGGTATTTCTTCTTCTGCTGATTAACAGCTGTTCTTCTGTTCTCTTTGATGTTATGTCTGCAGATATTAGATTCAGGTCCATATCCTTCTTCAGCTGATATCAGCTGCGGTGAAAGTTGAGGTCAAGTTGTCTGCAGATCAAAAACTCTCTGCCGAGAATCGGGTTACTTTAGACTTTTGGAGAAAGCAATGAATCTAGGCATCATATTTCTGGAAATTATTTGGCTCTTTGATTTACTGCATGTTGGTTCAGACGACTGTGATAAAACACTTCTCAAAGTCCTTCATGGTGTTCACAACCAGAACCTTGGACCGGTCCGGTGGACCGAGTGGTTTGACGTAAATCCTGCAGCCTTTAACCCAAGTGTTCTCAATCTGCTTATGCCTCCTGAGAACCCTGGCATGTTTGGAGATTTCAGCATTCCTTCTGGTCAAATGCTCGTTCAGATAAGCAGCAGATCCTTTCAGATTTTTACATTGATTCATCAGAGCTAGTTTGTGTTTTTGATTCACAAACCTGATGAGGATCGCTGCAGGTGGCAGGTCTCGATGGTAATTAGATCCAGGGAAATCCCTTTAGACGTGAGAAAGGATTTCACTTGCTATTCCAGAGACTCTCCACCGCTCTCCGTTTCAGCACTGCTAGCTAGCAGTGCTGAAACGTCGACCCAGTTTTCTTGTTGCTTGTTTTGAACCCGAAATCTTTGGAACTCTTCCATCAGCTCAATTAGTGGAGCTAGCTTAGCAGACACTTGTTCCAAAAGGGATACAGCGTAGCTTTGATATCATCAAGAATCTTTTTAAGGTCATCGTATTCCTGGCTTTTCTTGGGGGCCAATGTCGACCCGGTTTTCTCGTTGCTTGTTTTGAGCCTGATCATGAATCAGCAACTTTGTTTTCTTAAATCTTCATCCTCTGTAAAATATCTGCAAGGGGTTTAAACTTTCTATGTTCACTTGGTTTTGTGTTCGATCCATTTAAATGCAATACATAATTTTCTATAGATGTTTTATTTACCCATAAATCAAAGTGATCTTCAATTCTCAATGAACAATTCACTTTGCAATGTGATGATGTTATATGAAAATGCATTTTACCCTCTTATTAATTTTTAATCTTAATTTAGGATTCAAGATGAAGAAATACAATTTAGTCCAACATATTTTAAATTATAGCTTTAAATCAAAACAAAATCAATTGAGGACTTCCGGTAGCAGCAGACAGAGATGGATGCATGAAGTGAGAGCTCCTCAAAAACAGGTGGTCAAAACCCTCCTAAACTCAACAATCATTGTTCAGGTTTGCTTAAAAAATCAAATGATGAGTGGGGGTACTAAATCAAAGAACAAACGGGTGACTGAAAAACAAACAGAAGTCAACTAGTGCGAAAGACACTATGGATACTAACTCTAATGCTACCAAAGAAGAAATTAGTGGCTTAAAATCGGATTTAACTGCCAAGTGGACTACATTCAAAGAAGATTTCCGAACAGAGCTGAAAGAGGAGCTGATGCATTTCAAGCTGCAACTGGAACAGCAGCTAGCTAACACGTCGGTATTGCTAGAGGAGGCCAGAAGCTAAAAGAGGCAGAAGCTCGGCTTGATGAACAGGAGTCCTGGTCTGCGGTGGCAAATGAAGCGTTTCAACATATGCTGAAAGAACAACAGAGACTGCAAGAAAAACTTAATGATATGGAATCAAGATCCAGGAGAACAAACGTGAGAATTTATGGAGTCCCAGAAGGATCGGAGGGGGCTCGGTGATTCAGTTCGTGGAAAAGCTGATTATGAGTGAAGGACTGATTCAGGAGGGAACGGATCTACAAATTCAGCGAGCACACCGCTCTCTCGCTCCAAATCCGGGCCCCGGGGTGCCACCGAGATCTATAATCATTACTTTCCTTCAGTACAAAGTGAAAGAAACGATTATTAGGAACGCATGGATGAAGAAAATCCAGCTGGGAGACAAGACATTGTCGTTTGACCATGACTATACATCAGAAGTGGTCCAGAAACGCAAGAAGTATAAAGACGTTAAAACTGTGCTGAAAAAAGCAGAAATCTGCTTTCAGACCCCGTTTACCCGCATGCGCGTTCACTGGGAGAACGGAGCGCAGATGTATAACAGCGCGGAGGAGGTCGAGAATGATCTGCGCTGGAGAGGGCTGCTGGACCAACCAGAGGTGGATCAACCCGCCGATCCTCAATCGCAACCCCAACTTCAGCAGACACCACCATGGCAACGTGACCCGCAGCGTCGTCAGAGAGATGCAGCAGTACGAGCACGGGGACACTTGCAAGAATTCCAGCGCAAGCTAAAACCATGAGGAAGATGCTGGATTAAAAAAAAAAAAAGAGGACGGTGTAAAGTGTTTAACACCTCCAATTGTGAGTAATGTTGACTTTTCTCAGCGCTACAAACAACACCCATCTTTAATTAATAATGCATGTTTTAGGAACTTGTTTCGGGTAGAATTGGTGGTAACTGATGGAAAATACCACTGATTCTGGATGGGGGCCCTTTTCTTTCTCAGAGAGGCTCTCCCCCAAATCTGAAGAGGGGTTTAAAATATGGGACTTAAAATACCCACCCTTGGGAGTCGATTTAATTTGTTATTTGTCTTTATTTTTCTTTTTGGTGTTCTTACATGTGATCCATTCACACTTGTTTTTGTTTTCTATTCAGAGTTTAAATTATTGTTTGTTTATGATAACCAGCAGCCAACCAATAAAGAAGCTTTTTCAAATTCCATGTATGGCCAAATGTTAAAAGTAATGTCCCTTAATGTTAATGGCCTAGGGAATCCTGTCAAAAGAGCAAGAGTCATGAAGAAGCTGAAAAAAGACAATGTTGATGTTATTTTATTACAGGAAACGCATCTAAATGCCAAAGAGCATGAGAAACGTTCAAAATTTGGTTATAGGAATATATTCCATAGCTCATTCATACAGAGCCATAGAAGGGGAGTTGCTATTCTTATATCTAAATCAATCAAATTTGAGAAAAACTCAGAAGTGAATGATAAAGAAGGACGATATGTTATTGTTAAGGGAAGTATTGAAAATACTATGGTGACTTTGGCTAATGTTTATGTACCTCCTGAAAGTGGCATGACTTTTTATAAATCAACATTTGACATAATAACAAAAGAGGCTGACGGAATCTGTACATGTGGTGGTGATGCAATTCTCGATTTAAAACTCGATACAACAAGCATTAATAGAAGCAATAAAAAAGTGACTAAAATGCTTAATGCCACACTCTGGGAGATTGGGATGGTAGACGTTTGGAGAAGGCTTCACCCGACAGATAGAGACTACACATATTTTTCAGCAGCTCACTCTGTACATTCCAGAATAGATTACTTTTTAATTGGGGAAAAAAATTATCATAGAGTGAATGATTGTAAAATGTCAGATGTCTCCGATCACAGTGCAATTTATTTAACTATAAATCTTGGAAGCAAATTGAAAAGCTCGGTTTGAAGACTAAATGTGGGTCTTCTTAATAATCAGTCAATAGTTTACCAAGTTAAAAAAGAAATTAAGACATTTAAGGATGACAATGATAATGGACTCGTAAATCCATCAATATTGTGGGACTCACTGAAAGCAGTGATGAGAGGGAACCTGATCGCCAAGGCAACATATTTAAAGAAGAAAAGATTGGAAATATACAATAAATTAATGTATGATCTAAAAGCCCAAGAAAATACATTTAAATTAAACAAAAACAACGAATCACAAAAGGAAATCAAGAAATTGAAAATACAAATTGAAAGATATTTAGATCATGAAACTGAAAAATATTCTAGATTGTTGGCTAGAAGGCTACGTAAACAGCAAGTAGATTTGGTAATTTCAAAGGTTAAAGACCCACTCTCTCAATAAATCCATTCGGACCCAGAAAGAATAAAAAACACTTTTCATTGTTATTATAGCAATTTGTACTCACAAGAGGGCGCCACTAACAGGGGAGCAATTAAAAACTTCTTAGACAAATTAGATCTTCCTTGTATAGGAGAAATCCAAAGTAAAATAATAACACAACAAGAAGTTGAAAAGGCCATAGGTAGATTTAAAACCAATAAAGCTCCAGGTGGTGATGGTTTCCCTATAGAGTGGTACAGAAAATTCAAAATGGAACTAGTGCCACTTCTACTAAGAGCTCTTACTTATATCCACAAAGAAGGAAAATAAGGACAGAATTGTGCTAACTAAAGGCCAATATCAATGTTAAAGGTGGACGACAAAATCTATACATCAATTTTAACTGAAAGATTTGAAACATTCATGGCTGAGCTAATTGATGAAGATCAAACTGGCTTTGTGAGAGGCAGACAAACCCAGGATAACATTAGAAGAAGCCTGCATATAATTCACACAATAACTAGAAACAAACTAAAAGCAGCTCTAATCAGCCTTGATGCAGAAAAGGCTTTTGATAGGGTGAACTGGGATTTCCTCTACCTAACCTTAGAGAAATTTGGATTTACACAGAACTCAATAAACTGTATAAAGGCCATCTATGATAAACCTACTGCAAGAATAAAAATAAATGGCTCCTTAACTGACCGATTCGAGTTAAAACGAGGAACAAGACAGGGTTGCGGCATCAGTCCTACTCTTTTCGCCCTGTACATTGAGCCACTAGCCCAGGCCATTCGGCAATGTGAGGAACTTGAAGGAATCAAAATTGATTGCAGGGAACAAAAGATTGGACTATTTGCAGATGATGTATTGTTGTTTTTAAAAGATATAAACACGTCCATGCCTAAACTAATGACACTTTTGAATTCCTGGATTCCTGTTCATCAATCATTCCCCATCAAAAAAAAAAACACATCCAGCTACAACATTAAGTGGGACAGTAAAAAAATTAAGTACCTCTGAGTCTATTTACCAAAAAATCCCTCACTTCTGTACGAGAAAAACTATAATGTAATTCATTTAAACATCAACCTGGATATTAAGAGGTGGTTAACATACTATTAATAAATAGGATAAATGTGGTTAAAATGAACATCCTACCAAGGCTACTTTTCTTATTCCAGTCACTTCCAATAAAGATACCACCTAAGCAGTTCATAGAATGGGATCGGATGATATCAAGATTTATATGGGAAGGGAAAAAACCCAGGATCAGATATGCAACATTACAATTGCCCAAAGAGAAAGGGGGTATGTCTCTCCCCAATTTAAAATTATTTTTTCTGGCAGCACAGATGCGCTATGTTTGTTGTTGGTGCGACTCTAATTATTATGCAAGATGGAAAGAGATTGAGACATGTACAACAAGATATCAAATTCAGACTCTCTTAGGAGAAGATCATTTACCAAAGGACATTACCCCACTATTAAATCCAGTAACGATATTTACTTTAGAATTGTGACAAAAAGTAGCACGGCAATTAAAGCTGAAAACAGAAAGGAAAATACAAAAATGGATTCATCTTGAAAAGGATTTCAAACCAGCAAAACAAGATTCGACATTTAAGCAGTGGGTGCAAGGGGGTTGCAGCATTTGCCACAATTATAAAAAAAAGAACAAGATGAGGGGCTTCCAGGACTTAAAGGTGAAATTTGGACTCACCAATCAGGATTTTTTTCAATACCTCCAGCTGAGGGAATATTTCAACAAAGAAATTAGACCAGAAGAGGGGAGTGAACAAAATCCAGTCTTGGGGGTAATAGTTGGAGCATACCAACAGAAAAAGTCTAAAATTGTTTCAAAACTGTACGCTAGCCTCATTTCATGCCAGAAGAATACAACTTTATATGTTAAAGAAAATTGGGAAAGGGAAATGTCTATCACTGTTTCAAAAGAAGAATGCTATTCAATGTGTGCAATAACTTAATCCTCTACCACATCACTGAAATGGAGGGAATTTAACTGGAAAAACCTCTTGCACTTCTTTATTACACCCTCAATTAAGAGCAAACAATCAGCAGATCCACAGACGTGTTGGAGACAGTGTGACACATTAAATGCAAATCATTCCCATATTTTCTGGAACTGTTTACAAATAAGACCATTTTGGCATTCCATCCATCTTGTTTTAACAAATATTCTGCACTATACAATTCCCTTCAACCAGCTAGTACTATACCTGGGTAACATTTCCGAAACGGTTATAGTCAAAGATCTGTATCTGGTGAAAATATTGCTAGTTGCAGCTAGAAAGGCAATAACCAGAAGATGGCTTAAGCCAGAACCACCAACGATTACAGACTGGAGGGAAATAGTGGAGGAGATCTACATTATGGAAAAGATTACCTTTGCTTTAAGACTGAGAGAAGGAAAGTTCAAGGAAAAATGGGACAGATGGACTGCATATAAAAACTTTTTGGTCATTGCATAATCTTTTTGTTCATATTTCTGGAACGGCTGCTGATATGTCTTTATTTATTTATTTAATTTTGTTGTTGTTGTTGTTTGTTTGTTTATTCTGTTTAATTTCATGTACATTTGTGCTTATACCTTATTAAAAAATAAAATAAAATTTAAGTCAAAACAAAACAAAACAAAACCAATTGGATTTTCAAGTAGTTTTTTTTTTTTGTATTCATAATTACAATGAAAATTAATTTTCCAACTGTTAGTTCAATCCACATTTCTGCCATGCAGTTTGAAAGTATTTTAAGTCATTAATAATTCAGGATGATGGAAGACATTTCAATTCCTTGTCTGTTTTAACTTCAATTTAAAGTCATTTCTAATCTATTGCATTTGAATTTACCTTCATGGTTTTTGTCAAATTTCAAAAGAAATTGCTCAATCTGTCTGATTTCAGGTTGATGAGCTGCAATTTGTCAGAGATTAGCTGTGAAGTTCTGGTCTCAGCTCTGAAGAAAAACCCATCCAACCTAACAGAACTGGACCTGAGCGAGAACAGAAACCTGCAGGATTCAGGAGTTCTTCATGTGTGTGGTTTTCTGGAGAGTCCAAACTGCAGACTGCAGACTCTGAGGTCAGACAAAATGTTTCAGTTGTGTTTACATTGTTATGATGATAAATTATGTTGGTGTGAGGATAATGGGGCACTCTCCCTCCTTCCTTTTACATTTCATCATCCTCCCCAGAATAACAGAATCACTAGCTGCGGTTACATAGACAAAAGTAATCAGACTGAACGACTGATCTGAAGAAAAATGTCTCTGGCATGAAGGAGAGAAGGACTGGAAGATTTCCAGACTCTCCAGCATTATGCTGCTGAAATTCTCCCATGATTCAGTGCTGTTTGGAAAAGAGCTGAGCAGAAAGAGGAAGAGCACATTTTCTGCTGTTGCTGCAGAAACATAAGTTGGTTTGGATGCAGCCACAGGCTGATGTTTGACTTTAACACATCTGGACTTCTTTCCTGAAGCAGCTGCATGTTATAGAGCGCTATACTGTTCAAAATTAAATAAATAAATATTTCATTAAAGAAATAAATATGACCTCATGCAAATACACAATCAACCAATAAATCTCTCATAAATATATAAAAAGATCATGGAATGGTAAAAAAAAAAAAACCCTGCACACTGATTTTACATTTCTTTTATTAAATATTTATTTATTTATTTAATTTTGAACAGTATAGGACTCCATAGCATGTTGTCCTGAATGTTCTTCTCTGCTTCTCCTGGACTTTTCTGATCTGCTGCTGTTGCTTCACATCTTTGGACTTTTTCTAAAATTCTTCAGCTCTGAACTCTTTAGCAGAAGTGAAGGATGAAAAACATAAAATCTGTCTTAAAAAATTTAACACATTACTAGCAGGAGTTCCTGTGACGTCATTTCCGGGTGAGCGTTTTCTCGTGTTAGTCTTGTTTGACTGCTGTTCTCGTGTTTGGCATTAGCTTGACTACTATTGCTTACTCTAAGGGTTATAATATTCACATTCACATCTAGCACCTTTTAGTAGCGAATACACTACTGTTAAACTGCTTGCTATTCACTTTTCTCATTTTGCTAAATCAACCACTTCTCTTTACCTAAGCACCGCTAGCTTTAGCTTAGAACCTAGCATGGCCACCACTCTTTACGCCTTTCCCCCTCTCTCCTGCCCCATGTGCCATATGTTTAGTGAGGATCCTGCCTCCTTTAGTGAAGATAGCGGTAGGTGTGTTAAGTGTAGTCTTGTGTTAGACTTGGAGGCCAGGCTAGAGCAGTTAGAAGCGCGGCTCCGCACAGTGGAAGCTAAGCCGGCTAGCCAGGTAGTTACTCATAGCTTCTAGGGTTAATCCAGTTAGCTCCCCAGTGCCTTCCCAGCAGCCGAGAAATACATAGGGGTTTGCACCGGTTGGGAGGAAACATAGTGCTAAACACAAAAACTTAGAGCAACCGAGACTGTCCGACACTGTAATTTTCTCTGGTCCCCTGCCGAACTTAGTCAGTGATGAAATGTACAGCCGCTTTTCATCATTTAACCGCTGGCTTTCTAGATGCTGCCCAGAAAACAGCGTTGGTTTTGTGGACAATTGGAGCGCGTTCTAGGGGAACCCCGGTCTGATGCAGAGAGATGGTGTCCATTAGAGGGCTGCATTGGGATCGGGTCCCGCCGGGTCCCGCGGGACCCAACCCAAATCTCGCGGGATTGGGCGGTTTGGATTGTGCTGCGGGCGGGAGCGGGCGGCAAAAAATAAACCCCGCGGGATCAGTGCTGGCATGAATATCGGATGAATATATAATAGCGGACTACGTTAGGCTGTGCGGCTGTTGGAGTCTTACGTACTGAAGCTCCGTGAAGCACCAGGTAGAGATGCCCAATGGCCTCTGTCATCAAACCTGTTGTTGGGGGGTGTGCAACGCCCCGCCTTTTACTAAGAGCGCGCTTCAGGCCGTCTGTCTGCGCGCGCACACACGCACACTTTTAACCGAAGAGGATTTGTTAAAATATATTTAATATTTAAGTTGCACATTACACAAGAGAAGAATGCATCAAAAGATGAGGCTGGAGGAGGACATGAATCTCTTTAATAATATCAATACAAATACGTGTTTTTTTCCTGCGGGACGGGGGACGATACAAAATCAATGCATCTCTATTACTGTGCGGGACTAAATTCTCTGAGTTTTGCGGGAGCGGGCAGGAGTGTAACGCATACGTTGCGGGAGCGGGCGGGATTGGTCAGAAATTCAGCGGGCGCGGGCGGGAGCAGGATGAAGAAAATAGTCCCGCGCAGGGCTCTAGTGTCCATCCTACTCTGGACGATGCCGCTCTTTTTTCTAGAAACATTTCTGCTAGCCTTTGTCTGACAACCTGACAACCCAGAGACGAGACCCGGGCACAGAGCAGCAGTGTAGAACGCTCCTCTGAGCCTCCCTTAGGGTTAGTGCTGGTGCAAAACCCATGCAGGGAAAGTCAAGCAGGTCCTAGCTTTAGCTTATGTGATGAAAGACAAGTAAAAGGAGCGCGTCATAGAAACCTTAAAGTGGCAGAATTATTATGTCATTAAATGTGGTTTATTAAACATTCGATCTATTTCCTCTAAGTCCCTCTTAGTCAATGAGTTAATCACTGATAACAACCTTAGTTTACTAGCCTTAACAGAAACTTGGCTCCAACAGGATAACTATGTTAGACTGAATGAAGCAACCCCCCCCACTTATGCTAACTATCAGAAATCCAGAATTTCTGGGAAAGGAGGTGGTTTGGCAGTAATATCACAGTCTAGCTTACTTCTCAGCCCTAAAGTTAAAAATACTTATAATTCATTTGAAAGCATCATATTGTCTAGATAAATATTGCTTGAAACGGAGTGGAAGGAAGCGAACTTATATAATCCCACCCTGTTATACTATAACCATTTTATAACATGATTTGTCAATCTCCTGTTCCTAGCTATTATCAGACAGAATTAAGAATCATAAAGTATCAATAAAGCACATGACAAAGATGAATTACTTAATTATTATGCAAAAATAACTATTTTAGAAATCAACATGGCAAATGCAGATCAGTTATCTTAAATATATGCAGATTATGTTACTTATAAAAGTCATTCATATGATTAAAAATAATACTATAATCCAGTGTTTTTCAACCTTTTTTGAGCCGCGGCACACTTAAACCTTGACAAAAATCTCGCGGCACACCAGCATTAAAAAAAAAACAAAAAACAAAAAAAAAAAAACGGGAGAAACTCAGTCTGTTTTGAACAGTTCCCCCACAATCTCACATTCTTTTTTTTTATAATTGTGGCAGAAAACGCTGGAAGCTGCAGCTGTTTTTTTCTCTAAAAGATGTAATAAAAATTAAGTTAAAAGATTTAAAAACTGTTTGATTTGTGTTCGTTGTGGTTTCAAGACGTTAAGAGGAGAGACGAGTTGGGTTACTTTTAACCCAATGCATCATGGGAGATGTAGTTCAATAATCCGCCGAATGCAGAACGACCCGGTCTCTGAGCTTTATTGTTTTGCTCTCTTGTTCCACGGTCTGATACCGGATTCTGTGGAAAGCTACACCGCTAAAGACGAGCTTTAGCTGGTATTTTATTTGAAACTGAGCGACTTTATCAGCAGAATGCACAACAAGGAAGTGAAGACTTTAACCACTTCTGATTGGTCAGACTGATGACACGTAATTAAGAATCCAAGAATGATTGGTGGAGACAGTTAAAGGGGCGTGACTTTTGCTAAAACGGAGATTAAGCTGCAGCTAAATCGGTACCGTCATTTTTTATCAAAATGTCTTTAATAGAATCAAATAAACACAAGAAAAAAGTATTTTATGATCTGTCATATTCCTTATTTCTTAGTGTTTTTTAAGGGCTTGTTTGGATGAACAAAGAGGTGAAATCCTGGAGATCATAAATGTTTCAGTTGAGGGCAATTTCCCACGGCACACTAGTGTGCCGCGGCACACTGGTTGAAAAACACTGCTATAATCAGTAAAATACACAACACTGTTTCAGAGATTTTCATAGCAAAATTTCATCAAGTATCAAAAGTTAAAAACGTGCAAAATTATGCTACATTAGGAAAGATTTTTGAATCAATTTATGAATTTTTGGAGAAAGTGAAGTAATATCCTTAAATGTCGATCAATTTAACCATTTTCAATAAGTGATTAATCATTAGTTTTACTTTTTTTTATGATAAAGTAATGCTCAAAGGGAAAAATAGAAAGGGTCCATAATCTCTCGATTGTCCAAGGTTGGCATTTCTTCTTCTGCTGATTAATAGCTGTTTTTCTGGGTTCAACAGTTTATAGTTATCTTCGATGTTATGTCTGCAGACATTAGATTCAGGTCCATATCCTTCTTCAGCTGATATCAGCTGCGGTGTAAAGTTGAGGTCAAGTTGTCTGCAGGTCAAAAACTCTGCTGAGAATCAGGTTACGTCAGACTTATGGAGAGAGCGATGAATCTAGGCGTCATATTTCTTGAACTTATATGACTCTTTGATTTATTACTCCATGTTTTTCAGACGTCCGTAATCCTACACTTCTTCCTTCATGGTGTTCACAACCAGAACCTTTGACCGGTCCGGTGGACCGAGTGGTTTGATGTAAATCCTGCAACCTTTAACCCAAGTGTTCTCAATCTGCTTACGCTTCCTGAGAAGCCGTGCGTGTTTGGCGATTTCAGCATTCCTTCTGGTCAGATGGTCATTCAGATAAGCAGCAGATCCTTTCAGATTTCTTCTTTGATTCATCAGAGCTAGCTTGTATTTTTGATTCACAAACCTGATAAGGATCGCTGGTTTATCCGTCTCCTTTCTCCTGGAGAGCGGGTGGCAGGTCTCAATGGTATTGAGATCCAGAGAAATCCCTTTAGATGTGAGAAATGATTTCACTTGCTGTTCCAGAGACTCTCCACCGCTCTCGGTTTCAGCACTGCTAGCGATGCTAGCTCCAGTGAATAAGAAACAGCTTAGAAGAACCTTAACTGACCGTTCTGTGTCTGAGTTTAAACACACAGTTCAGCCAGTACTTAGTGACATTCTGAGAAAATACTCTGAGACCAGCTCCCATGGCATCAGTCCTAGTATAAATGACCACTTTGTTAATGATGCCTTACAAGCCCTCAGGAGTACACTCAATGTTGTTGCCCCCCGAAACCTAAGTTCGTTAGACAAAACCGAGTAGCACCGTGGTTTAACGCTGAAACACGTTCTCTTAAACAAGAAACCCGTAAGTTGGAAAGAGAATGGCGCCGCTCCGGTTCAGAGCAGTCTCTGAATATCTGGAAACTCAGTGCAGCCTTTGACACTATCGACCACAGTATTTTACTCCATAGATTAGAGCAGGACATAGGGATCAGAGGATCCGCTCTCCAGTGGTTTAAATCCTATCTATCCGATAGGTATCAGTTTGTTGATGTAAATGGACAGTCCTCTCAGTGCACTCGAGTTAACTACAGAGTCCTACAAGGCTCAGTTTTAGGACCCATCCTGTCTACGCTTTATATGCTACCCCTAGGAAACATAATCAGGAAACACAGCATTAATTTTCACTAGTGATATCCAAGGTCAGGATATTTCCAGATTCTATCCATGTCAAATCTGTTGATATTTGATGTCTGTATACTAGTCATATCTGAAGTTAGGATTTGGAACATATGGCCAGCAGACATATCTGAAGAACAAACACCAGTGATATCCAAGGTCAGGATATTTCAAGATACCAGTCATCTCAAAAATATATATAAAAATTAAAGGTGACAGAAAACCGGTATTACTCAAAAATATTTTATTACAAAATAAATAAATAACTCAAACACCACAGACAAACATGCATCCTTTTTTTCTCTTCTGCCAGAAAGCAGTGGGTGGGTTTCTTTCAGTAAAGCCAGCTGAGTGTCTATTGCGTAATTTTGGGTCAATTCCACTCTTCCGGTTTTCATCCAAGGCTTTTTGGCATTTCAGCATCACCCTGGTTAGCCTAGTGGAGCGCCACTTTGGCGAGAATTGATAATAAGATGGTTTGTCCTCACTTTCCTCGTCGCTGACATAGTTTGCATTGGCTCCTTTTATATATGACAGATCCTCTTGATTGAGAATCTTCTCAGCAATTTTGACCCTCTTTTTGAAGAGCTGTGGACCAACAGGAAAGGAAAATATTTTAATGAGAAGAAACAACATACATACATATACACACACACATACACAGTTCAACTGGACCATGCATGACCTGAGTAAATGAAACAAGGTCACAAATAGGACAACTCACCTGATCATGCTGACTGGTCCTCCTTTTGACCTCCTCCTTGCTTCCATCTCCATTCTCTCTCTTTGCACTTGAGACTGTCAATAGCTCGATTACAAGCTCCTAGTGGATGGAAATATGAAATGTACAGAAGATGAGGTCAACATATTGCAAACATGTTTCCAAAGTGAAATATTCAAAATGTTCTAGAATACAGGCACCTGCCCAACACAAAATCCCCCAGCAGCCGAGTGGCAAACTCAAGAACGCATGTAGCTTATAATGGAAATGAATACAATGGAAATTAATAATCAGAACACAGTATTCTATATTAAACACATAAACAAAGAACAACTAACTAGCTAAATAGGTGTTGTAGAGTGAATATGTGTATGTGCTTAAACCCTGGTGTGTCAGCAGGGGAGTGTATAAGTGTCCCCCAGAAGAACTCTGATAGATTCTTTATTAACCCACGCTGAGGGTCCCAACGGGGAAGTTAACCCCAAAGGAAGATCCGCCGACGTTTTCCGATGACGGTCAGAAAGAGAAAAGTCATCACAGGAAAGGTTCAACATAGGCTAAACATGAACAACCTTTTTTAAAGTGCAAAAAAAAGTGAACACGTGTTTGTCTGTTTGGCTGCTTTAGTGACTCGTGCTGCTGCTTTTATTTGTGTGTCTTCGTGTTGCGTGACCGGAACACAACACGTTTACCTTGTCAGCTATCAGTGAGGATATTAACGGGGGATGACGTTTCCTGCCGCGCTGAATTCCCGCTCCCATGGAGAGCTCGTAGCACAGATATAGACGTATATTTTCCTGCCACTTTTGACAGAAGTGCAGAGACATCGGGACGCCTGCGCTCCCCCCTCGCCCCGCAGGCTCCTCCCCCCTCCTTTCCCTCCTCCGGCGCCCCTTGCGAGACGTTTGGACCCTGGCCTGTGCGGTTCAGGCGTAGCTGCGGGTGGACCCCCGTGTCTCCGTGCTGCCCGCGATACACAGGCCCCGCGGCGGTGGGGGGCGACGTCTGCCGCTGCAGCGGGGGAATCGGGAGGGAATCGCAAGGGAGTGACGCCGCGGCCGCCCCCAACACCTAAAAGAAACCTAATTGACATGGTGCACAGGGTGTCCCACATTAGTCCATAACCGCACGAGAATGCACAATAATTATTAGCAAAGATGAATATGTTTATAGTTCAAATCACCATATGCATTCCTGTAACATTAAATAAATACATCGAAGTGTGGGTCCGCGGTGATGAAGTCCCGCGGGTGATGATGCGGTTTTACGGTCTGACACCGAATCTCAGGAAGAGCTAGGCTGCGCGGATGATCCATGATCCATACGGATCACAGGCCCCGGTTCTGCACAGACGTGTGCCGCGGATCCCCCCCCCCCCTCCACGCACTTCATTGAATCTGTACAGTCACGTCCTCTGCTGTTTAGCGCGTTAAAGTCGCTGCTCGACGTGATGACATGTTTCTGGGTTACTTGAAGTTTTATACAAAAGCGAAGTTTTCAGCACAAAATAGTTACACACACAGAAGATACGTACGGAAACTTCGAGGGGGGGGGGGGTCGTATCCGGTGTCCTTGTAGCTTCTTCTTGGTTTTTTCCACGTCGACCAGCCTCTGTGATTCTGTTTATATCGCTTCAGATGAATACTCCTTTCCTGAAAAAAGGGAAGGATGTGGGTTATTTTTGCTATTTAAAATAGCCCCCAGAATTGTTTAAATATAACCCCGTTGCCTCCAAGCCCCGAATATAAACATGCCCGTTAATTTAGATCAAAAGTTTTACCTGAACTTATCGGCTCGGCCGGGTCACTGCCGCCGGATCCTCTGAGGTCTGGTCGCTGTGAGGACGCGGTCGGCCTCGCTTACTAGCGGGGGTGCGCGCAACACAGTCCTCCATGTCTCCTACGGTCAACTTTTATTCTTTTTTTCCGTCTTCATCTTCGGACCTACCGCTCCTACCGCTATTGTTTTCAAACAGGTTGCGTCATGGCGGCACGGAGCGCTGTAACTCGACAGCTGATTGGTCGCATTGCAGAACGTGACCAATCAAATTTCACTTTACTGGAGCTCGGGTAACACGTCACGGTTGTTGGTTCTCCTCGTGTTTTATTGCGGCTTCGAGCATTTTTTGTTTTGTATGTTGCATTTGTTCAATAAAAAAAATAAAATAAAAATATTACGCCTTCGAAACTACTGAAGACGTTTTGATCCCGGCAGTATTTGGAGAAAAGGCTGGAGTGTGACCCAACAATCTATGATAAATAAAAAAAATGAAAGTTTTTTAAAAATCATTCACAAAATTTACCCCACTAATCAATTCATGCTAAGATACATTAAAAATTGATCTTAACTGTCCTTTTTGTAAAGAACATCCAAAAGCAATTAACCATCAAAAATTAGAATTTTTTGTGTTTACAATTTATCAGAAATCATATTCACCCCAGCTTCACTCTGAAATTTGAATATATAATTGTTGGCTTGTATAATAAAAACTTGGACTCAAATAAAAACTAATAATTAATCTTATTATTATATTTGGCAAATGGTATATTCATAAATGCAAATTTTATTCATCTTCTATTCCTGAAATTTATTTAATACTTAGTGCAAAAACCTTTGTTGGTGATTACAGCCTCAAGACGCCTCTTGTATGGAGAAACCAGTCGAATACATTGCTCAGGTGTGATTTTGGCCCATTCATCCACACAAACTGCCTTCAAATCTTCAAGGTTCCGGGGGTCTCTTCTGTGAACCCGGATCTTCAGTTCTTTCCAAAGATTTTCAATTGGATTCAAGTCTGGTGATTGACTGGGCCATTCTAGCAGCTTTCTTTTCTTTTTCTTCAACCAGTTGAGTGTTACCTTGGCTGTGTGCTTGGGATCGTTGTCTTGCTGAAAGATCCACCCTCTTTTCATCTTCAGCAGCCTGGCAGATGACAGCAGATTCTGATCAAAAATGTCTCCATACTTTTCTCCAGTCATTATTCCTTCAATGATATGAAGTCTACCAGTACCACATGCTGAAAAACAGCCCCACGCCATGATGCTCCCACCTCCAAACTTGACTGTTGGTATGGTGTTTTGGGGGTGATGTGCGGTGCCACTTTTCCTCCAAACATGTTGTGTCTTATGACATCCGAAGAGTTCAATTTTGGTCTCATCTGACCAGAGTATCTTCTCCCAGAATGTCATGGGTTTATCCAAATGTTGTGTCGCAAACTCCAAACGAGCTTCAACATGCTTCTTCTTCCAAAATGGAGTCTTGCGTGGTGTGCGTGCATGGAGGCCATGGTGGTTGAGTGCATTACTTATTGTTTTCTTTGAAACAATGGTACCTGCTGATTCCAGGTCTTTCTGAAGCTCTCCACGAGTGGTCCTGGGCTGTTGGAGAACCCTTCTGATGATTGTTCTGACTCCTCTGTCTGAAATCTTGCGAGGAGCACCTGGCCGTGGCTGGTTTATGGTAATGCCGTGTTCTGTCCACTTCTGGATGATGACCCCAATGGTACTCACTGGAACTTTCAGTTTAGAAATGCGCCTGTAACCAATGCCTTCAGTGTGTTTTGCAAAATAAGGTTGCGTAGGTCTTTGGACAGCTCTTTGCTTTTACCCATCATGCAATGCTTCTTGTCTAACACCTTGCTGGTGAGAAACCTTTTTAAAAGGCATCAGGACTATACCAGCTGATATTACTTTGCACTAATAGGGGGCAGGTTAACCTTCTGAATACTGACACGGAACTTGGATATGACCAAAATAAGACACAACCAGTATCTTCTGCCCGGATATCTTCAGATATGCTGCCTGTCTGAATATGCACCAGAAATGCTTCAACACTTAGATAAGTATACACTACAGATACTACAGGATATATACCTTCTTCAGTATCTTTTCTCCAGATATTTCCAGATTTGACTTCAGGTCATATTCGGAACTTGGATATGACCAAAATAAGACACAACCAGTATCTTCTGCCCGGATATCTTCAGATATGCTGCCTGTCTGGATATGCACCAGAAATGCTTCAACACTTAGATAAGTATACACTACAGATACTACAGGATATATACCTTCTTCAGTATCTTTTCTCCAGATATTTCCAGATTTGACTTCAGGTCATATTCGGAACTTGGATATGACCAAAATAAGACACAACCAGTATCTTCTGCCCGGATATCTTCAGATATGCTGCCTGTCTGGATATGCACCAGAAATGCTTCAACACTTAGATAAGTATACACTACAGATACTACAGGATATTTATCTTGTTCAGTATCTTTACTCCAGATATTTCCAGATTTGACTTCAGGTCATATTCGGAACTTGGATATGACCAAAATAAGACACAACCAGTATCTTCTGCCCGAATATATTCAGATATGCTGCATGTCTGGATATGCATCAGAAATGGTCCAGATTCTTTAGATATTTAAGAAAGTATCCCCAACAGATATTTACAGATTCTGGCTCTTTTCGCACAGTGTTTTTGATCAGATAGTCTCCCTGGATGGTGTAAATATAGCCCCTAATTCCACAGTTAGAAACTTTGGGGTTTTATTTGACCAGGGTTTATCATTTAAGGCTCACATATCTCAAGCGTGTTGAACTGCCTTTTTTCACCTGCAGAATATTGCTAAGATCAGAAATATACTTTCTAAGAGTGATGCTGAAAAACTCATCCATGCATTTGTTACGTCGAGGCTGGATTACTGTAACTCTTTGTTACAGTTGTGTCCTAAGAGTTCCTTAAGAAGTCTCCAACTTGTTCAGAATGCAGCAGCTAGATTGTTAGCAGAAACTAGCAGAAGAGATCACATCACTCCTGTGTTAGTTTGGCTCCATTTGCTCCCAGTTGATTCTAGAATCAAGGTCAAGATCCCCCTGTTAACCTATAAGGCTTTACATGGAATGGCCCCATCCTATATTAAGGACCACATAGTCCCTTACCACCCAAACAGAACACTTCGCCCGCAAAATGCAGGACTGCTTGTGATTCCTAGAATTAGTAAAAGTACAGTTGGAGGTAGAGCGTTTAGCCACCAAGCCCCTGTCTTATGGAATAAGCTCCTAGGTAGTGCTTCCAGACTCCAGTTAGCTCATCCGTGCTCCTGTACCTGGTCGTGTACTTTGTCTTTGCTCCTGCTCTGACACCTTGCTGTGGTTCCTGTCTCCGGCTCAACTCGCGCCCCTGACTGTCCCCCCAATCCCGGCTGGATGAAGCTCGTCTGCTGGACTTTAAATATATAGTTGTAGAGTTAGATAAGATAATTCTTCTCTAAGAGTTCTGGTAAATCGCCTGTCCGTCCTGGGGGAGGATCCCTCCTTCAAGTGTACACCCCTAAGGTTTTTTTCGGAATCTGTTTTTTTTTTTTTTTTAAGAGTTTTTCCTTACTGCGAAGGGGGGGTCTAAGGGCAGGGATGCCAGTATAGCGTAGGCAGTTTGTTAGTTCATTCTAGTATTTTCCTATTGACTCTTTGTATTCATGATCCATTTGATTTCATGTTTTACTTCAAAGCCCATTGAGACGACTGTTGTTGTGATTTTGGGCTATACAAATAAATGAATTGAATTGAATTAAAAAATCAACTCTGAACTCTGAATCCAGAACTTTTTTCTAGATTCAGGCTTGTAGATTATCTTTTTTTTTATTATGGTGACACACAAACAGCCCGTTAGCATAGAATCATTAGCATCAGTGTCTAACAACAGCGCTGTCTGTGTATTTCTCTTTAACACAGAGAAAGATTTTCTGTGCTAAAGGTTCTTAACAGGGTTTTGTCTATTTTTTTTTTTTAATTAACCTTTATTCATCCCATGATGGGGAAATTGTTCTCTACACTTTTTAAGTGAGTTTAAAGTTTAAAGTGAGCTGCAGACTCGCTCCACTCGGGGGATGTATAACTTAGTTTTGCTTAAGTAGCCATTATTATTATTTAGTTTTGTAATATAGTTTTGCTGTTTGAAAAATCTTTAATTTCTCTTCACGTTTTCATGAATCAGCAACTTTGTTTTCTTGATTTTTTCCTCCACTGTAAATTATCTGCAAGAGTTTAAACTTTCTTTGTTCACGTGATTTTGTCAGATCCATTAAAATATGATGAAGATTTTCCTATTGAAGTTTTTTTTTTACCCATAATTCAAAGTGATCCTCAATCCCCAAAGAACATTTCATGTTGTAAGGTGATAATTACATTTGAACATGCATTTTAAAATTTAGGATTGAAGATGAGGAAATACAATTTAATCTGACTTTTTCTTTCTTCTTTCTTTAACTCTAAATCCATTGGATTTGAAATTGTTGTGTTTTTTTGGTTCTGTAATTCAAATGTAAATTCATTTTCCAACTGTCAGTTCAACCAGCATTTCTGCTGTGTATTTTGAAAATGTATTTAGCCATGAATAATTCCTGATAATAAATGACATTTTTCAATTCCTTGTCTGTTTTAACTTCATTTCAAGTCATTTTTAATCTATTGCATTTTCATTCATGATCATGTTTTGGGTCCAAATCCCAAAGAAATGAGCAAACAGTGAAAATGTCATCTGTCAGTCTGTCATCAGGGCGGGTCCCACTTGACTGAATGGACCAAGTTCCTGGACCTCCAGCTGCATCACTGCTCCTGAACACACTTTTCTGTCTCATTGCAGGTTGAGGAACTGCAGTTTGTCAGAGATCAACTGTAAAGCTCTGGTCTCAGCTCTGAAGAAAAACCCATCTAATCTGACAGAACTGGACCTGAGCTGGAACAACATGCAGGATTTAAAAGTTCTTCATCTGTGTGGTTTTCTGGAGAGTCCAGACTGCAGACTGCAGACTCTGAGGTCAGACTTCATGTTTCTGTTGTGTTCACATCAATATGATGACAAAGTTGTGTTGACCCACAGTGAGCAGAAATGTCCAGATTCTGATCTGCAGCAGCATCTTCCTGCAGCTGCTTGTTCTCCACAAAGATCTGCAGAAGAACTTCTTCTTTTCTTCTTGCAGCTGCTTGTTTCAAAGCTGTCTGCTGACTTTTGTGCTCCACAAAGTTCTGCTTGCAGCCATCAGCTCTTCTTTGTGTCTTTGCTCCAACAGACTCCTTTAAAGCAGGTGCAGAAGAAGCAGCCGTGCACGCTCACATGCACTCTGAGCTGTGCTGCTCTACTTTTTCAATAGAAAAATGAGTCTATTCTGGAGTGCGGAGCGGGTCTCCCTTGGGGGGTCCTGGCTCGTACCTGGGGTTGGGGCGGGGGGATGCCCAGAACTCCTGGGTTGTGATGAGGTGCTCGTCTTGGACTGTGGGCACTCTTCTCAGGTGGGGTCCGGCGTTGGGCCCTCCTTGCGCTGCGGGGGGGCTTCTCTCCTGGTTGGGCTTGGGCGGCACTCTCTTTCCCCCCATGCCTCTGTGCTCTCTGGCTCTGGGGGCCTCGCGGCGGTCCTGCTGGCCCTGGCCTGGGTGGTGGATGCAATCGCCCGGGGGGCAGTTGTTCTCTGGCTGCTGCCGTGTGGCGTTGGGGGTTCTGGCTGCTGCCGCAGGGCTCTTGGTGTGGGGATGGCTGGACACTCTCCCTCCTTCTTTTCACATTCCACCATCCATTTTAGAACATAAAAACTCACCTGAGCACAGGTCTTAACTCACCTTTGCACTAATAGTTTGGATGATTAAATGTAATATTTCCCAGTAGTTGGTTTGAAGGCATAAGTATGTGTGTGTGAACAATACCTGTATTGCGTAAATGTTGACTTGTGGACATTTTTGCAGTTAACAGGTGTGTTTATAACATTTGAGTGTGTGTGTGGACAGGCCCCGCCCCTTTGAGATTTGCATTACATCTGAACCTCACCGTAATGATAAACACCCAGCAGCTTGTTGCTCTATGTCACTTCATGGTTTTATCCCCCCACTCCTATGATCACCCCCAACCCCCCCTCTCTCCAACATCCCTCTCTCTTCTTACCTCCTTTCCTTTTCCATCCGGTCCAACACAAAATATTTTCAAAAATGATCAGAATGAATAAAGTTTGGCCTCAATTACAAAAGGGGTTTATGCAAACATACCTCTGGTTTGTCAAAGGATTAATAACAGCTGTTGTTAAAGTAAAATATGTCCAACACAAGAGGCCTTCAGCTCTCATCTGTTTGCCCAGCTGTTGGACAGGACAAGTTAAAAAAAAACAACAGCAAAATAAGGAAAAAGGAGTCTATCGCAAAAAAATTTTTGTTTGAAGGATCCGAAATTGACATTTGCCAGTTAGAGCATTTTCTACTCTTGACAAGTAAATGTTTGAGGGTTAGTCACCAAATGAAAACTAAACGTTTGAACAAAAATTGTTCATGTTTATTAGTTGTCTTTTGTCCTCTCTTCCTTCACTGTCTCTGCACGCAAGGTAAACAAGCACATGCGGGACACTCCCAACAGTTTTGGCTTAAGAAACAGTGGAACATGCTGTGATTTTTAAAAGTCTCCAGTATGGCTGCACATTATGAGGAAAACTTGCGATATGCGAAATCAGTGATCAATATTGCAATGACGATATAACTTCTGATAAATGAACATATATAAAATCAACCAAAATCATTATTTCCATTTCAATGCAACAGTTGAATTAAAATTACACTCCAAATGACCCATGTCTAAGCGAGCATCTAACATAAAAAGGGCTCCATTTGCTTGGTCAAATACATAAATGGATTTATTTGAATCGTTAAACACTTCAAGCAACCATTAGTTAGTTTTAGCACATTTAAGATAACCCTTTATTGCCATTTTTGGCATCTTTTGCAATATGTGTATTGTGCAGTTTGATATTGCAATAACGATAAATTTGTGATTTATTTTGCAGGCCTGGTATCCAGTCAGAACTGGAGGAAAAGCTGCTTCACTTACAGCAGCAACAGACAGATGAATAAAAAGTGTTGATTTGGAGAAAGCGCTGTTGTTGGACGCTAATGCTATGATGATATGCTAACGAGCTGTTACGCCTATCACCTAAATGTAAACATGGACTGGTTTTAAGTCGGAAAGTATTTTCATGGACCGAACGTAAAGACGGGCTGGATAAATACTGCAAGATTACTTCATAAAACATTAACCAAAAATGTTATTTTCTAAATATAATAGAATTAAATTCACTGTGTTTTAGCAGCGTCTTTGTGCCATTAAAGAGCCGGTGTTTCACCAAAAACTGTGACCTGTGAGATGTTGTTTCCTCATGACAGACCTGCAGCTTTAATGTCAATGATATATAATAACAATTCAGTTTCAGTTTATGTTAAACACAAAACTAATGAAAAATCAACACAGTGGATTAAAAGACATATAACTATACAGTGTGCTTCAAAAGATTGTAACTCCCGTCCTCCCCTTTGAACATTTACTGTAAGTTTATTGGAAGTAAGTTCTATCTGGCTTTATACATGATGAGAGCCGTTCACTACATCCCATATTTTCAATAAACCCGACTTTAAAAACAGAGCATTCGTATGTAACCCATAGTCCACTCCATAAACAATTCAAACAGTTTTTTTTGTAAGATATATAAACACTGTAGGTTTGTTTTATAAGTATTTCCCTAAACTTCTTTTTTTTTTTAACTTGTCCTGTCCAACAGCTGGACAAACAGATGAGAGCTGAGGGCCTCTTGTGTTGGACATATTTTACTTTAACAACAGGGGTTATTAATCTTCAGACAAACCAGAGGTATGTCTGAATAAACCCCTTTTGTAATTGAGGCCAAACTTTATTAATTTCAATCATATTTGAACATCTTTGGTGTTGGACCGGACGTAAAAAGAAAGGAGGGAAGAAGAGAGAGGGATGTTAGAGAGAGAGAGGGGGGATAGGAGGGTGATAAAAGGAGAGGGGAGGATAAAACCATGAAGCAGCCCAGAGCAACAACTTTACTGAATAATTATCATTACGGTAAGGTTCAAGTGCAGTACAAATCTCAAATTGCGGAGCCTGTCCACACACACTCAAATGATATCAACACACCTATTAGCTGCAAAAATGTCCATATGTTAACATGAACACAATACAGATATTGTTCACACACGCACACTCATGCCTTCAAACCAACTGGTGTGAAATATTTCAATCAATCTCACAAACTATTAGTGTAAAGGTGAGCTAGCACCTGTGCTCAGGTGAGTGTTTATGTTCTTCTAAATGGATGATGGAATGTGAAAAGGAGGAAGAGTGTCCAGCCATCCCCACACCAAGATCCCCGCCACAGCAGCAGCGGCAGCCAGAACCCCCCAACACCACACGGCAGCTGGCAGAGAACCACCGCCACCCGGGCGACCACATCCGCCACCCAGGCCAGGGCCAGCAGGACCACCACGAGGCCCCCAGAGCCAGAGAGCAGGGAAGCATGGGGGGAAGAGGTGCACATTTAATGCACCTTTCGGGCATTATGAATATCTCGTCATGCACTTCGGGCTCACCAACGCTCCTGCCGTGTTCCAACGTTTAGTGAACGATGTTCTCCATTACTTCCTCAACACATTCGTATTTGTTTATCTAGATGGCATACTCATCTACTCTAATAATCTCACCCAGCATGAACACCATGTCCGCCTCGTCCTCAAAAGGCTCTTGGAGAACAAAATTTGTGTCAAAGCTAAAAAATACTAATTTCACGTCACCATGGCACCCTTCTGGGTTACACCATTGAGGCTGGTTGCATAAGGCCCGATCCCTCCAGGATCCAAGCAGTTACAGAATGGGAAGTTCCTGAAACACATAAAAAACTACAACAATTCCTGGCTTTTGCAAACTTTTACAGACATTTTATTCGCAATTACAGCAGCATAGCTGCCCCCATCACGCAACTTACCTCTGTCAAAAAGCCCTATAGCTGGAATTCTGCTGCTGACAACGCCTTCAAAAAATGTAAGGACCTGTTCGTCTCGGCCCCCATCTTAATACAACCTGACGTCAACAACCAGTTTATTGTTGAAGTTTATGCATCTGACTGGGGGGTTGGAGCTGTCCTATCTCAACGTGAAGCTTCTTCGGGTAAACTCAAGCCATGCGCCTTCTTTTCACGAAAACTCAGTCCCGCTGAACAAAACTATGATGTTGGGAATCGGGAATTATTAGCTATAAAACTCGCTCTTGAGGAATGGCGCCAGTGGCTGACGGGGGCAGAACAACCATTTATAGTTTGGACTGATCACAAAAACCTGGCTTACCTACACTCTGCAAATAGATTGAACTTCCGGCAAGCACGCTGGTGTCTATTCTACAACAGGTTCAAGTTCACCATCACTTATCGCCCAGGAAGCAGGAATGTGAAACCAGACGCACTATCCAGAAAGTACAACACCTCTGATCCCTCCTTGTCATCCACCATAATTCCCACCTCATGTTTTGTCGGGAATCTCACATGGGACATATAGACAAAGGTCCAGCAAGCACAAGGTGAGACACCAGCTCATATTTCATGTCCTCCGGGGACCCTGTTTGTCCCAGTCTCTCTCAGATCAGACGTCATCACCTGGGGACACACCTCGCGGATAGCCTGCCATGGAGGGGTTGATCGTACCTTACACCCACTCAAAAGACGATTCTATTGGCCCTACGTGGACAAAGACATCCCCAAGTACATCGCAGCCTGCCCCACCTGTGCTCACTCCAAGACTTCCAATTCTCCACCTGCTGGCCACTTGCTCCCGCTGCCTACGCCCAGCCGCCCATGGTCTCATATTGCCGTTGACTTCATCACCGGACTACCACCTTCCCAGGGCAATTCATCCCTCTCGCTCAGTTGCCCACTGACACCGAAACCGCTAACATCCTCATTAACCAAGTCTTTCGCCATCATGGTATCCTCACAGACATTGTGTCCGACCGCGGACCACAATTCGTTTCCCAATTATGGAAAGCCTTCTGCTCCGCCCTCTGAGCCACCATCCATCTCTCATCAGGCTACTATTCGCAGTCTAATGGCCAGGCTGAAAGGGCCAACCAAGAGTTGGATGCAGCTCTTAGGTGCCTGGTTGCCCAGAATCAGGCAGATTGGTCCGATTACCTAGTCTGGGTCGGGTATGCGCATAGTACTCACCCCTCCACAGCCACGGGAATGTCTCCCTTCAAAGCCTCCTTAGGGTACTCACCACCTCTGTTTCTGTCACAGGAACTCGATCTGGCAGTGCCCTCAGTTCAACTCCATCTCCAGCGAGGCCAAGAGGTTTGGCACCAGGCCAGGCCCGCTCTCCTCCACACCAAGGAGAGAAACTGCCAGATCACCAATCACCACAGGGTGGTGGGGCCCACTTACCAACCTGGACAACAGGTGTGGCTTTCATCCAAGAACATTCCCCTCCAAGCCACCTCTCTTAAGTTGGCACCTCGTTACATTGGACCTTATACCATTGACCACATAATTCACCCCTCTTGTGTCCGCCTGAAACTGCCAGCTGCTCTCAAGATCCATCCCTCATTTCATGTTAATGAAAGTCTTCTGTGCCCGCCGTCCACTTCCCCTCCACCCGCCCGTATCATCGACGGCTCTCCAGCGTATATGGCTAGTCGGGTGTTGGATGTCCAGCACCGTGGTCGCGGCTTCCAATTTCTAGTGGACTGGGAGGGTTATGGTCCTTGGGAGCGATCCTGGACCTCCCACTCCCTCATCCTGGACCATTCCCTCATAGAGAAATTTTTCCGCAACCATCTGGATCGGTGCCCGGGACCGCCTGGAGGCGGTCGTTGAGGGGGGGTAATGTCATGGTGCCTCTGTCAGATTCTTCCCCCTCCCTGTCTCTCCTGCCTCACTCAACCAGCTGAAGCTACTCACCTCATCAGCTTGCAGCCTCTTAAGGAGATCCAGGACCAGTATTTAATGCCAGTTTGTTGTACTCCTACAGTGCTTGTCTGGCCTCGTCACTTTATGTTCATGCCTGCTTTGCCTCGCGCTAATTCCTTGCCTGTCTGCCTGACATCAGGAATTCACCCCACGAGTGCCCACCTGGTTGCCGTACTTCATCCGTGCTCCTCACCTCAGCCGTGCCTCCAGCTCAGACTCCGTCTCACATTTGCTGCCATCAAGACCCTCCAGCCTTACCACCTTGCACTCTCAATATCTCCGGATTACCATCTCGCCCATAATCCAACTTTGAGCATTGAATTAAATCTCTTACAGTTACCATACCGTTTCCTTGAGTTTCATTCCAACATTTGGGTCTGCCAAGTCTCGCGAGATCATGACACATATTTTCAATAGCACTTGTGAAGGTTTCCATGTCAGATGCAGGGGCGCGATATATGCAGCTGATTATGATGTTACTCTGTTTCTCCATACTAATCTCTACAGTTATATGTTCCATGACATCAATACAGCATGACATTGTCTCCACAACTTTGTCTAAGACTGTTATGTATATAAAGACCCCCCCCCCCCCCCATCTTGCTTAATTTTCCTTTTCACATGGTGAAGATCATAGCTCTCAAGCTAGACGTGTAAGCCCTTTTCTGCCTTTAGCCAGGTTTCTGAAATTGCAATTATTTTGAAAGGTTTGTTAAACTGTTGGAAGTATTCGTCAATGGTTTGGTGATTCGCGTATAAGCTTTTGTTGTTGAAATGTATGATTGAGAGTTCGTAATTAGGATTTGTGTTTTTATTGTATTTTTCTTTTGTGTGATAACTGCAGTGGTTAATCACAAAGTCAAAGAAATTGGCATTTGGGTCAACGTCTACGTTCATAGTTGTGTATTATTTTTCTTCGTGTTAAAGAGGACTGTACTTTTGCCATTTTCTATCAAAATTGATCCAGTTCTTCCATTTCTCTGATTGCAATTACTTTTGCCTGTTCAGGTGGGCCATTTAGTTTAATGTAAACTTTGCAGTTTGTTGTATATTGTTGATTGTATTTTATTTTTCTTTTCAGAGAAACTGTGCTTTCCGTGCAACGTCAGAAATTTTTCTTGGTTCAATGTTCATTCATGTAAACGTTCGTTCCTTTTAGTTTTTTCCTTGCTTTAGGAGGGCATTTTTATGCTTTCTATTTGAAAATCGCATTATTATTGCTGTGGGGGTATTTTTCATTTTCCTCGGTAGGGGATGGCAGGCTTTGAAGTCGTTGCTGTTGATGGCATTGCCTTTCTTATTTAGGAATGCTACGAATTGTTCCACTGATTTTTGCTCTGCCTGTCTTTCTGTTTCTACCCCATCCTCTGCTCGTTTAACTGCCTTGGCATAGGAAGATGGTTTGATTGCAAGACCACTAATAACAACATAATTTATGCTGGAATACTGTTCCAGATCAGACACTCGACATCTGAGCTGTACAATCTCCAAATCTTTTTCTGCAATATGATTTTTTAATTCCATTACCACTCCGTTTAGTTAGTACCTCTTCAGTTAAGTCTACAATTCATTCCAGATTTTTTTAGATGATTGTTAATTCTTCAAACATGCAGCTAAACGATTTTTTGGAAGCTAAGCCACGTGGGGTTAGCTGCTAAGCGTCAGGTGGAAGGCCGCACGTCGGATTTTGGTGGTTAGCCACAAGGGGTTGGCTGGAGCTTGCTGGGTGGAAGGTAGCTTGTCGGAGTAGCTCGTCGGAGTTGGAGCTAAGCCACGCCTGTGTAGGTACAGTAACCGTTCGGCCTACAACTACTGTTCTGGGTCCTTCAAGTTACACTACGGTGGCCCCACTTGGACAAACTGTGTGGCGTGGAGATATGCTCGGTATCTACATATTTTCATTTCACCTTTCCTTTTGCAACATAAAGTTCTTTTCCTTCTTAAGTTGTGTCTGACATTATTCTTTGCTGTGCTTATAGAGAGATTTTGCCACAACCCACTTTGTAAAAAGATCTGTGGCTGTTAGAATGAACCTGCTGCTCCACACAAGAGAACCGTGTCTCTGATGAGAGCAGCTGGAGTCTCGTAGCTTCGTGTTTGCAGGCATGGAAGCTGCTTTGTTATAGTGTTCGGTCCAGAGAAGAGTTCGGACTGGAGGCCATTCGGCTGCAAATGGACTTAATAATAATCATAACAATAATAAAAGCACATTTAGAAGATAATCTCGCTCTGTGTCGGAGCTCTGTTTGTTTACTACGGACTTCATAATATGGTAGTGTCGTAATTTGTCCAGACCAATCACTATCTGATACCTCATCGGACCAACAGACAGCCAATCACATTATGTGACGACAGCACTACTCGTAGGACCCTGAACGGCTGTTGTAGGCCGAACGGTTATTCTACCTACACCGGGTTATCTGAAGTTAACCAAGTTTGGTAGATTAAAATAATCCAAAATATTTGACTGTTTTCATTTTTTTTTAACATAAATTGTGATCAGATGGAAGCAGAATTAGGAAATATAGTAAATCTGTCCTGGTTTTGTCAGCTGGTTGAATTTGAGTTTACATTTAGATGACACTAAAACGTGTTCATTCCATTTTTAAATTACTTTAAAGCTGCTTTGTTAAAAAAAAATCATAGAAAAATCTTTAAAAAGCAAAATTTCTAACAAATTTCTGTATAAAACAGTGTAGTAATTTGGCCAGTAATAAAAATGTTGTATACTGAAAAAATTAGATTTAATCTCTTGTGTTGAGGTAGTTCAGTTTTTTAAAACCCAACAAAAACAAAAATACCAGAAGAAATTCTGAGGATTTGCTTTTATTAAAATGTTGTTTTTAAATGGAACTGATTAAAGTGTTAACATGACTTGGATTTTTTTGCCATACTTTTTGCTTCCTTTTTCATTCTGTCATGATTTGAGTTCTGCTTCATGTTTTATTTTGAAGGTTTCCTGGATTTCTGTGTTTTGAGTTTTACCTCCCTGGTCCCAATCTCTCCTGATCATTTTTCACCTGTTTGTATTTAAGTCTTGTCCCTGCCTTTGTCAAGTGAGGAGGGCTGGTGAGCAAGAAGGACTCAAAATGCAGATACTTGGAGGCACACGGTTCCAGGGCAAGGGGATTTATTCACAAACAAAAGGTGCTGCTAAGCAGGGAAACAAAACTAAAACTCAATGTGGGCATAGCATGAAGACATGGACATGACAGTCAGGGAAGAGACGTTACATTAGAGACATTAAAGACGTTACAGACATTAACAGACCAGCACAAGAGGAAGGCAGAGACTAGACTTAAATACAGACAGGACAGACAAGACACAGGTGAACATGATCAGGACAATTGGGACCAAGGAAGTAAAACTCAAACATGACAAAACAGGAAACCTTTCAAAATAAAACATGAAACAGAACTCAACCATGACAGAACAAGACAGAAAGCAAAAACCAATACTAAAGAAACCCAAACCATGACAGCCTTTGTCTTGTGCTGGTCCATTACTGTCTTTTGCCTGAGCCTCTTCTGCCCTGTTTGCCTGTTTACCGGGTTAGCCACTGTCAGTTTTGTTTTGGGTCCTTCATGTTCATCATGCATCGTACCTGACAAGTGAAAAACTGGTTCATCATGGTCCTTCATTGCATTTGTTAGTTTTAATCTATGGTAGGAAATATTGCAATCTAAACAACCAGCTTATTGCACATTTCTCCTATGAGCAGAGTATTCAAATTAAACAAATATAGTTATTTGGTTTATGCTGTGATATATATCACTATTTTATTCTGACAACACACGAAGAGCTCATTAGCAAAGCATCATTAGCATTAACACAGGAAGAATTTTTTTGCTAAAATTTCCTTAAAGGGTTCTGTCTAATTTAGCTTTGCTGTTGGAAAATCAAAATCTTCAATATCTCTTTTCCAAATTTTCTTGAAACAACAACTTTTTTTTTTATGAATCTTCATCTTCTTTAAGTTATCTACAGGGAGTTTAAACTTCAGGTCCTTTAAAATGTGATCAAAATTGTCCTATGGATTTCTTTTTTACCCATAATTCAAAATGATCCTCAATTTTTAATGAACAATTCTATGAACGTGAAAATGTGTCTAAATGGACAAGATTGTTGATATGATGTTAGAACTTGTAAAATAGAATGTGAAAAATTGTTCACTAAAAATCTGCATCTTTGTGTAAAAATCTGCTGTCGTAAAGTCTGGCTGAAAAAAATCAGAACTGACAAACTCTCATTTGCATGTGTTCATTTAGAGTTACCTCAAATATTTGATTACAACTGCTAAAATTTGCTTCTGCATGTGCGTGAATCTGCTGACGCAGATCACAACTGCATTACAACTACGCTCTGACTTCTGACACAGTCATTGCGAGAAACTTATGTCAAAACTTATCTGTGACCGATAATGGAACTGGGGGGAGGGAGGGTTAGAGGAGGGGGGAGTCAACCAATCAGAGCGCAATACTCAGTGGTCTTGGTAAAGTTAGAAAGATCTTCACAGATTTGACTTCCTGCTTCAGAATCAGAATTTAGAATCAGCTTTATTGGCCATGTACAAGGAATTTGTCTTCGGTTTCTTGTGCTCTCCTGCAAACTAGCAAGATATAGAAAGTGTGAGGGGTAAGACAAACAAAAGGATAAATAATAAAAAGAAGGTAGATGTATGAAAAAATAAACATTGCAACAAAAAAAATGCAACAATTCAATAACTCTTCTGATAAACAATTAAATGTGACAGCAAGTATCGTAATCCTTTTGTATTAACACAGAGAGTGAACTACAAATGCATTTCTAAAGCAAAAGATTGTTTTTTTTCTGCCTTTTAATGAGAAATCGAGCTGTACGTGTAGATACTGCAGCAGCAAGATGGCTGCCAAGGGACCGTCAACAAAGTAAACCTCAGCATCATGAAGAACACTGGTCATCCCCTACATGGACTCTTCAGTGACCAGAGGAGCGCATTCAGTGACCGCCTTCGCTCTCTGCCATGCTCCACAGAAAGACTCAGGAAGTCCTTTGCACCGAGTGCAATTAGACTGTTCAATGCCGCTGGGAGGGGAGGGGGCATGAGGAGGAGTCACTAATGGGAAACTACTTTTTAACACTTTTATGCTTTTACTGACTTTTATTTTTGTTTTTATTGCTCTTATATTTTATTTTTTTATTCTGTTTTTAGTGAGTATGTTTTTTAGGATTTTATGACTATTTATTACTCAACTACTTTTAAATTTCTATTGAATGTTTGTGTATTTGAGTAGCAATGGATGGAAATGCAAGTTCCTTCGGGATTAATAAAGTACTCTATCTATCTATCTATCTATCTATCTATCTATCTATCTATCTATCTATCTATCTATCTATCTATCTATCTATCTATCTATCTATCTATCTATCTATCTATCTATCTATCTATCTATCTATCTATCTATCTATCTATCTATCTATCTATCTATCTATCTATCTCAGAGAAAACATCACTCTGAAAAATAGAGGTTTAAAGCTATGAGCTGTTAATGAAAACTTGTCACCATATTCATGCAACAATCAATTTTTTGTGAGAAATTCTATCTTTAATATATTTTATATAGTTTTTCACATTTTAAAAGGTATGATTCTTTATCAAAGGTGCTCAATAGTTCTAAAGATACTATAGCTATTGTCACCAAACTTTCTGTACTGACTAATCATGACCCTATTGTCCTACTACAACAAAGACTGTCATAAGTTCCATTTGTTTACTTTAAAGAATTGTTTAAAATTTAGATATGGATCACATTTTCTCAAAAATGTTCAATAAAAATACTGAAGCTAATAAAGTAATTTGTTGGCATGATCTTTGCTGTAGTAGAACTGTAGACCTTTATTTTACAGTATGATGTTTTCTCAGAGGTTGCACTTTTATTGACGGCCCCTTGGCAGCTGTATCGCTGCTGCAGTGGCTGTATGTACAGCTCGATTTCTCATTAAAAGGCAGAAAAAAAACAATCTTTTGCTTTAGCAAAAGACCCCCCTTGTTCCATTATCGGACACAGATCAGTTCTGACACAAGTTTCTTGCAAGGAATGTGTCAGAATTCAGTGCGCAGTTGTAGTGCACTTGTGATTTGCGTCAGCAGATTCACGCACACGCAGAAGCACATTTGAGCAGTTGGAATCACAGATTTGACTTTCTAACTCATTTATCAGTTCTGATTTTTTTGACAGACTTTATAGCAGAATTTTGCACACAGATGCAGACTTTTGGTGCACTATTTTTCACATTCTACTTTACAAGTTCTCAAATGAAATCTACAAGCTCGCCCATTTAGACACATTTTTACCTTAATACAATTCACGTTGCAATGAGATGCATTTGGAAATGCATTTTGATTTAGGAATCAATATGAAGACAAACAATTTAATCTAACATTTTTTTAAATCAAAGCTTTATATCAAATATATTTTCATTTATCATATTTTTTTTTGGTTCATTAATTTAAATGAAAATGTATTTTCCAAATTTCAGTTTAATCTGCATTTCGGACACACATTTTGAAAATGTATTTTATGATAAGACATTTCAATTCCTCGTCTGTGTTTATTTAATCTTGAAGTCATTTCTAATCTATTGCATTTTCATTTACCATTATGTTTGGGGTCAAACTCCAATAGAAATTACTAAACGGTGAAAATTTAATCTGTCAGTCATAAAGACGGGTCCCACCTTACTGAATGGACCAAGTTCCTGGACCTCCAGCTGCATCATTGCTCCTGAACACACTTTTCTGTCTGATTGCAGGTTGGAGAACTGCAGTTTGTCAGAGATCAGCTGTAAAGCTGTGGTCTCAGCTCTGAAGAAAAACCCGTCCAATCTGACAGAACTGGACCTGAGCGAGAACAGGAACCTGCAGAATTCTGGAGTTTTTTCTCTGTGTGGTTTTCTGGAGAGTCCAGACTGCAAACTGCAGACTCTGAGGTCAGACTCCATGCTTCAGTTGTGTTTAAATCGTTATGATGACTGTCACACTCCGGAGTGAGACAGACAGGTCCAAGGCAAAGAACAAGACCACTCCAGAGGTTTTTTTAAATAAAAAAAATATGCTTGATTTTAATTTTACAGCAGTCTTCATCAAAAGCTCTGAAACACAAACTCCTCTCTTTGACGTGAACCAATATCCACAATATCCATCTAATTTAATGCTTGGCTCCACCCCTTGGCCAGGTGGTTCAATTTTAGCGTAGTTGTTGAATTATTTTTTGGTAATGCGCTACAAAAACCTACCAAACCAAGAGTTTGGGTCCTTTGACCCAGGAAGTGAAACTGAAAAGGTAAGCAAAATATACAAACATAATGCATAAACATAATTAGCCCAAACAAACCACCCAACATAATAAGGGAGTTGTCAAAGTGTATATCAGTGTGTGTCATTATCAGGGAACTTGTTCAGATGTTTTAATGGTTGAATGTGTGCATTAGCTTGGTCCCTAAATATATGCTGTGTGTATGTGTGTGTGTGTGTGAGTTCCTGTGTGGAGTTTCAGTAAGGGGAAACTGCCATATTACCTCCCCCTCTCCTGGCGCCACCGTGGTGGCCCACCGAGACAGGTAGTCTGCCATTACATTGGTTTTACCAAATTTGTACCATATTTTAAAACCCAGAGGTTGCAGGTCAAGGTACCAACGGGTCAACTTGGCATTTCGGTCCTTCATGGGGCCAATCCAGGACAAGGCTTTGTGGTCTGTTTCCAGCTCAAACTCATGCCCCAGGAGGTTGTAGCGAAGTCTTTCGGTAACACTTTCTTTTACAGTACAGTAATTACAGTGTACTTAAGTGGTATTTACATGGTACCTATTGTGTAACTACTGTGTACTTTCAGGGTACCTACATGGTACTTTCTATGGGACTTTACTGGGTACTTACATGGTACTTTTATGGGACTTTACTGGGTACTTACATGGAACTTTTTTGTGTCTACTCTGTACTTAAATGGTACTTACCATGTATTTAATTGGCGCTATTTGGTTCATACCTATGTGGTACATACTGTGTATTTATAATATACTTACTGGATATTTACACGTCATGCAAAGGTGTCTTTTGTGGTACTTACTACATATATGAACAAGGTAAGTACAAATAAAGTACCTTGACCTTTAGGTCTGCACTCACTGCATGTTTCATGGTATTTACTATGAATTTACCACAGAAACTACCCCTTAAGTACACTGAAACTGGACTGTAAAAGAAAGTCAGCCCTATTTCCACTCTATTACATGGTACTTTCAGTAGTAAATACTGGATATGTTCATGTATTACCTTCCTTTACAGTGTACATACACACTTGGTCTTCTGACCTTACCAAATGAGACAATGCTAACTTGTTGGTAAAGGTCAAATAACTGCATTGTAAAAACATATTCCTACTTCTTAACATGAGGCAAATGTAAAGAGAAACAATACAGCACTGAAAACAACAATCTTTAATATGATACACTTCTGCAGCATACAAAGTGTCATCACAATTAAATATGTTTTAAGTACAAAACAGTACAAAGGAGCATTCCAAAAAACAAATTATTGGCCTGAGGGTCGTGCTTTTTGTCCGTCAAAGTTCCTTCAGCAGAGTTTGGTAACGGTGTAGGACTTCTTCAGGGTTTAAGTTGATAAAAAAGAGTCAGACGCTGAAGGAATCTCATTAATAAATAAACTTAGTCCTGACAGCATTTTAATCAATACAATTATGGCCAAATGAAATATTGTAGTATTTCCACTTTTTGATTTTTTATTTTTATTTTTGCATTACACCCCTAGAGTTTACAAGGTTCCTGGACCTCCAGCTACATCACTGCTCCTGAACAAACATGTCTGTCTGATTTCAGGTTAGGGACCTGCAGTTTGTCAATGATCAGCTGTGAAGTTCTGGGCTCAGCTTTGAAGAAAAACCCATCTAATCTGACAGAACTGGACCTGAGCTGGAATGAGAACCTGCAGGATTCAGGACTTCTTCATCTGTGTGGTTTTCTGGAGAGTCCAGACTGCAGACTGCAGACTCTGAGGTCAGACTCCATGTTTCAGTTGTGTTCAGATCAATATGATGAGAAAGTTTTGTTGACCCACAGTGAGCAGAAATGTCCAGATTCTGATCTGCAGCAGCATCTTGCTGCAGCTGCTTGTTCTCCACAAAGTTCTGCAGAAGAACTTCTTCTTTTCTTCTTGCAGCTGCTTGTTTCAAAGCTGTCTGCTGACATTTGTGCTCCACAAAGTTCTGCTTGCAGCCATCAGCTCTTCTTTGTGTCTTTGCTCCAACAGACTCCTTTAAAGCAGGTGCAGAAGAAGCAGCCGTGCACGCTCACATGCACTCTGAGTCCTGCTGCTGTGTTTCAGCAGATGCAGCTGAGAGTCTAGCGGCTGATGTTTGTGAGCAGACAGTGACAGAGTCATGCTGCAGCTGGATGCTGCTCTGACAGACACATCCTCCACAAACATCCTCACCTTTTCATCCACAAACATCATCACATCATCCATCAAAGCTCCCAGCAGCTTCTGACTCTTCATTCAGAGCTGAAGTCATGGATCAGGGATCAATGTCCAACATCTGCTGCTGACTCTTCCTCATCACTTCCTTCTTCTCTCTGCTTTGATCTGTTGGAGCTGAAAGTCTCTGCTTGAAGGGCTGCAGCAGAGAAGGACTGGAAGATCATCTCCTGAAAACTGGGAGGAAGACTTTCCAGTATCATGCTGCTGAAATTCTCCCATGATTCAGTGCTGTTTGGAGAAGAGCTGAGCAGAAAGAGGAAGTGGACATTTTCTGCTGTTGCTGCAGAAACATCAGTTGGTTTGGATGCAGCCACAGGCTGATGTTTGACTCTCACACATCTGGACTTCTTTCCTGAAGCAGCTGCATGTTGTCCTGAATGTTCCTGAATGTTCTTCTTCTCTGCTTCTGCTGGACTCTTCTGATCTGCTGCTGTTGCTTCACATCTTTGGACTTTTTTTTCTAAACTTCTTCAGCTCTGAACTCTTTAGAAGAACTGAAGGATGAAAACCAAGAACTTTGTCTTTAAACTCAACTCTTTCTTCTGGATTCAGGTTGAAGTTCTGCAGTTTGTCAAAGTCCAGCTGTGCTGCTCTGGTCTCAGTTCTGAAGTCCAACCCGTCCCACCTGACAAACCTTGACCTGAGAGACAACAAGCTTAAGTCTTCAGATGTTGAGCAGCTCCAGGATCTGGTGGAGAGTCCAAACTCCAAACTGCAGACTCTGAGGTCAGTAGAGGGTTGGAGTCAGTCCAGCTGCTTCCAGATGTTTGGTCCTAAAGTTAGTCTGAGAGCAAAGATGCAGAGTTTCCTGTGAAGCTGCAGCTTCTCAGTGAAGCTCTGAGGAGAATGATGACAGGCTTCAGGACAACAGTCAGCCAATCAGAGCAGCAGAAGCTCCAACAGGTGAAGATGACAGGAAGCTGCTGCTCTGAACAGGACTGAAGCTCCTGCTGCTCTTTCTGCTGCTGTGCTGCATCACTGACTGACAGACCAGGACCTTCATCTCTGTCTCTACTTTCTCTCTGCAGGTGGCGATGGTGAGTCTGATGTTTATTTCCCAGCACCAAGTACACAGTTATTCTGCTGCAAGAGAGCCAAGATGGCATGCTGATTGACAACTCAAGATATAGGTCAAAGTCAAAGTCATCTTTATTGTCAAGTATGCTGCATACACATAAAATACAGCAAAAATGAAATTAGTTTCCTCTTGCCCCACAGTGTAAGCAGCTTATAAAATAATAAAATAAAAAGGATAAATAACAGTTATAATAAGAAGATAATAAGGCTGGTCAAACTTAAATGTGAGTCCTTTTTAAAAAACACTTCGACCATAAAACATGAACCCTCAAAATATATTGAAGCCACCAATTAAGAAAAAACCCTCAGAAAGGGGTAAGCAAACAAGTATCTCACGAGGAAGAAGAAATGCTAGTATCGGATAGTGATCATGACTAACCTGACCATTTTAAATGCCATTCAAAGCGTGGCAAAAGATGTAAAGGGACCCAAAGAAAAAGCTGCTCAGAGTGGCTCTATTCTAGCTGCGCTGAGCAAAGCGGTCCAGTTTAATGCCGAAGAAGTCAAAGAATGTAAAGGTAAAGTCAATGAACTGGAAATGCTCTTTCGCCTCCTAAAAAAAGAAAACGTGAACTGAAAGAGACTGAAGGAACAAGACAGTTACAAAATGGGGTGGTGCTTAAAGTTTAAAGGTTTCCCGGAGAAGAAGGATGAGAACATCAGAGAGGATACTGTCCAACTTCGCTTCAGATATTGACCTGGGCCGGCTGGAGGACGCAGTAGACGTCATGCACAGAGTGAGGAAAAAAGAAGATAACGGAGCAGAGCCGTGGTGGTGCTGTTCACCCGGAGGCTGGTCAAAGAGGAAATTTGGCGCAGAAGCAAGGACTCCCCAGTGTGCAGAGAAAGAGGCATCTGCTTCTCCAAGATGATGCCGCTGGAAGACAGGGAGGCAAGGAAAAAGCTGTGGCCGCGGGTGGAGCAGGCACGGCGGGAGGGAAAGCATGCGTATTACAGAGGCCCCACACTTTATTTGAAGGTAAACAGATTGGTTTAAGACTTAGGATATTGAAATGTTAAATAGGTGAAAAGGTTATCGGGACTGTCACTTGTTACACAGAGAAGAGGAAAAATGTTTTTGCACTAGTGATCTTTTTACATTCATTCTTTATGTTTAACTGTTCCATTTCACTTTCTTCGTTAAATGTAAGGGGTCTTAAAGACTTGGTTAAAAGAAAAGCTGTATTTTTGTTTGGTAAAGGGCAGAAAACTCAATGTTTGCTAATACAAGAAATACATTCATGTGAAGGAGACGAAAAGACTTGGTCTAACATGCGGGGAGACAAAATATTATTTAGGCATGGAAGCAACAGGTCTGCTGCAACAACACCAACTGCATTGAAGCAGGAGGGAGAAGGGAGACGCCTGCTGGCTGTTTGCAGAACTGCATCTTAGTGTCAAAAGGCTTCAAACTGAAAGCTGTCTGTAAAATTCCTGCAGCCTGTTTGGATCTAATAAATGCTCTTTTTAATCAGCTCTGTGTTTTCTATTGATTTCTGTCTTCATTCTATCTTTGACTCACAAACAGACTTGAATCTTTAGCCTTCCCCCTCATCCTGTTCCAGCTGTTCTAATCTTCATGTGTTTGGTTCCTTCTCAGTAGAAATGGGTTGGAAAAGAGCTTTGGAATGTTCAGGTGGTGCTGATGTCTTTCTAGATGGGGGTGGGCAGAACAGATGATGCTCCTCCCTCCTGATTCAGAGGGGAACAGTGGGCAGCAGCTGAAAAGAGGGAGTGGAAATGGGAAAAGTTCTCTGCACGTTTCTCCTTTCCAAGAACAGAGGGACACGACTCCATGAACAGCAGAAGCTACAGAGTTCGAAAACATGCCCAAAGCTGCAGCACCACCTGCAAAAAGATGCTTCCTCTTCAGGCTCCGCCCCTCCACATCAAGAAAGATCCGAGTTTCTGCTGAGCTGCTATTGGAGCTTTTAGGGGGTCAGATCTTTAGGAACATTTGCTGTCAATGAAACCAGGAAGTCAAGTGTTTTTTCTCCAGGAAAGTAACCTGAAATTAAAGTAAGTCTGAGATAAGATTAAAAACTGCTTTTTGTGGGTGACCCTCACTCAAATGAGCAATCCTCTTTCTAGTCTAAGGCATTTAGATAAAAGCATCTTCAGTTTCAAATTATTCTTCCTGGACTCTCCATCCTAGAATGAAGAAAAAGGGATTTTCTTCTAAAGTTTATCATCGTCTTTTCTAAGATTGAGGATTGCTGGAGAAACTAGACCAGCTTGTTGCTCAAGAAGGAGTTCTCCCCGACTCCATGCATGAATGTAGCTCCAGATCCCTGAGCTGTGCTAGTTACTTTTCTACATTTGACAAAACCCAAAGTGGGAGGAGTCATCTTTCTGCAGTTCCTCTGAATCATGGACAGATGTTGTAGATGTTCCACTAGAACAGTGTTTTCTTCTTCTGTGGATGTTCTAGTGTTCTAAACACATTGGTAAAGTGTGCTGCATTTTCTGTCAGGTTCCATTTTCAGCATTTGGATCCTCAAAGTTCAGGAAGAAACCAGAATCCAAACTGCTTCCAGTTTCCATGTTTGGGATCTTCTGGACCTGTTAAAGGACACAGATTCTTTCCAAATCATGAAGCTGTTCTTCTGAACCCAAACGGCCCACAGTTCTATGCTGATGATGCTCTTCTTCACCAACAGCCTCTCAGATCACAGATGCTGCAGTTTGCTTGGTTTGCTGGAAAGCAGCAGCGCTGCCACGCCCACCTGAAAGGGCCTCAGAGCTTCTCCAGCTGATGTCTTCAACACTGGGACTCCATCCCTTCTTCCATTCATCTTTCTGTCAGTTTGCTTTGAGGCCCAGATCCTCACCTGCTGCTGGGTTTGGTTCAGCAGCTGCTGACTGGAACGCTGAAGCTCAGAGAGTCCGGCGCTTTGATCTTCTGCACATTCAAGTGCGGAACAGATGCAGAGAAAAGCTCCAAAGTTCTCAGAGGAGCATTGATTCAGCAGATCTTTAGTTTCTGGAGACAACTTCAATGGAAGAATGAAAACCACATGGATTCACACTGAAACTCTGTCAAGAGTCAATAAAGTTTTTTGAATTACGGACAAAGATGAAGTTCTTGAAGGACAAAGCTCTCCTTCACTGTCAACACACACAGATGACCAGAACAGTTCCACATGTGTGTGCATGTTCTGGGAAGTTCTCCGGTTCCTCGGTTCCTCTGATCACGGGTCCAGCAGCGTGTTTCAGGAACACGGATGATCCAGAACATGGGATCAGACTGAAGTCAGCAGCTTTCAGCTCTTTTTTGGCTTCAAGCCCAGAGAGAAGACAGAAATGTGAGGAAGGCAGAGTACATGAAGGGTTCCATAGACTGACGTTTGAGGTTCTGTCATATACTGACTCCCTTCTCAAAGGAACAGTAAAGTTGTTCCAAGGGAAAAGGCTCGGGACAACACCACTCGTCAGGCGACGAACGACGCAGCCGCACCACAATGATCCGGAGCGAAGTGCCGGCAGAAGACGGTGCTACCTGTGTTTACATTAAAACTATGTCCTTCCTCTCTTCGGATCGCCTGTATCCATTTGGGTTTCAGGTTTGGATCCACAGGAAAATAATGAAATGAAAGGTTGGGCTGTTTTTGGCTGGAAGACGAACATTCTGGAACACAACAGAAACTGCAACTCTTTGACTCTGCCATTCTTCATATCTGCCGCTATGCTAACAGGAAGTTGTTTTACACGTCATTGACGTATTTCCGGTCGAAAAATGCGGAAGTTTGAAAAAGGTCTATCACAGCTCAACAGACAGGTGCTGGCCATGAATGTTAAACTATGGAACACCATGAGGGACAAACCACCACCCACAGCCCTGTCTGTCACACATATTTAAAAGACTGTGGCACGTAACCCGTTTCCAGAGAGGTATTTGTCATTGTTAATATGGAATCATTAATTAGGGGAAAAGTTTCTTTAAAAAGTCTAGTGGGAATTGGGTCTAACAGACAAGTTGAGGATTTGGAGGACGTAATAATTGATGCTATTTCTACTTGATCCACAGTAGTGAAGCAGTCTAATGTTACAGAGGTTTCTAAGGATGCCTCCACTTCTACCGCTTCAGCCTGCTCTGGGCTGATAGTAGGAATAACTTGATTTAACTTATGTCTAATATTTGAGATTTTACTATCGAAAAATGTAAGAAAATCATCAGAGCTGAGAGAAACAGGAACATGTGGTTCTACTGAGCTCTGACTGTGAGTTAATTTAACATTAATGCTAAAAAGAAATCTGGGATTGTTTCCATTCTCTGATATTAAGGTTGAATAGTTCTGGCTTCTAGCTCTATGCAGAGCTTTTTTATAATTAATAGGCTATGTTTCCAGATGTTCAGAGACTGCTCTGAACCGGAGCGGCGCCATTCTCTTTCCAACTTACGGGTTTCTTGTTTAAGAGAACGTGTATCAGCGTTAAACCACGGTGCTGCTCGGTTTTGTCTGACGAACTTAGGTTTCAGGGGGGCAACAACATGGAGTGTACTCCTGAGGGCTTGTAAGGCATCATTAACAAATTGGTCATTTATACTAGGACTGATGCTATGGGAGCTGGTCTCAGAGTATTTTCACAGAATATCACTAAGTACTGGCTGAACTGTGAGTTTAAACTCAGACACAGAACAGTCAGTTAAGGTTCTTCTAAGTTGTTTCTTATTCACTGGGGCGGTAGCATGTTCTAATGTAAACTGGAAGGTAATCAGAAAGTGATCAGAAATGATGGGGTTAAGACAGGGGTCGGCAACCCATGGCTCCGGAGCCACACGTGGCTCTTTCATCCTTCTGTTGTGGCTCCCTGTGACTTTGGAAAATAATGAGTATTTTATAAAAATTCAAATTTATTTTAGTTCATTTTTCATGGCATTTCAAAGGCGCTGCTGGCTCCGTGCGAGGCGCGTGCCACGTAAAAAACAGCTTCCTAGGTGGGCTCGTGTTTGTCGGGCGAGGGCTGCGGAGCTTATAGCAGGAGGACACGCGGGGCGGTTTCAATAAACACTCCGGGTCTGGAGTGATTTTCTGCCGGGGGCTTGGCGTGGCGCGGAGCAGGGAGCGACTTTCTGGTGACGTAAAGTTTGCGCCGGTGTTTTGGACTCGCGTGTGCGGTGATGTGTGTTTCAGAGCAGGGGAGCTCGTTGCGTCGGTCGCGATCGACCGGTCATCTTCGGGGACGTGGGGGAGATTGAAGGGGAAGAAAGTGCTTCTTGAAAATCCATCAGCCAATCAAAATCCTCACCGAAAAGTACGGGACTTGATTGACATGCAAAATGGCCAATCGGACATCCTCTGACACATACGTCAGTGCAGACGCGAGTTTAAATGCACTCAGCGCAAACTCTCTGTCTTCAGAACGTCTTTTTCTCCCCGCAGCACATCACGTCCCCGGTAGAAGTCCAGCAACCAGAGTTTATTAAAGCCGCCCCGCGTGTCTCCTCCTGCTATCAGCTCTGCAGTTCTCGCCCGATAAATACGAGCTCATCAAGGAAGCTGCGAGGCACGCGCTTCATACTGTTGCAGAGTGTGTGTTTGTGCTGAGCGACGTGCGTGCCACGAGAAAGAAGGGGGGGGGGGCGTGCAGGTGGAGATGGGGGTGTGAGCACGGAGCGGAGGTGTGTGGGTGAAATATATTGTGTGTTCGGAGGATGGAGCATTAAATTAGTAGTCGTCATTCCCCATCAATACGGATCAATAAGGAGCCAGCAGTGCCAAATGCCTCAGAATATGCCATGCTCCCAGCATTGCACCATTTACAGCAGAGGATGAATACGATGGTTGCTGCTTTCTGTCTTTGTAATAAAACGCTTCATCTGTTAATACAAAAGTATCTTTATGTAAACTGACTGTGTAGTTTTTAATCATCAGTACATAAACAATAATGTTGAAATAAACATGTAACAAATAAACATGAAGATGAAAAGAAAGAAGTACCTTTTTTTTAATCTTTTCTGGCCCGCAATCTACACTCATGTCCTTAAAAATAGATCGCGATCGACGTAATGAGCACCCTTGATATAATATATACATGCATAATATATATGATGATGTCAAAACGGGTTGTGGCTCCTGGTGCTTTTTTTTTCATAAGGGGCGGTCCCAAATGGCTCTTTGAGTAAAAAAGGTTGCCGACCCCTGGGTTAAGAGTAGGGCTGGGAATCACTGGGTACCTCACGATACGATACGATTACGATACTTTGCTCACGATAACGATACTATCACGATATGGTGATAATCGATATATCTCATCTCTAACAACTCATGATATATCAAACTTTAAGAAAGAAGAACTTTTAAAAACAGCTTTTTGGAAAATATTTCCCCATTTATTTTTTATTTTTTAAACACCATGATAATAAACAACTTGTGTCCTATTTGGTGTAATGAATAACAGACTTTTGTGTAACATTGCTGAAATCAGTAATACTCTGTCTTTGACAAACAATGACAATTTTCATTTGGAAATATCTGTAAAATTCAGTTTAAACAATAGTGAACATGAACAGCAGTGTCATTATTTAGTACAAAATTGCTGTAAAAAGGATAAAAAATGAATGAGTCAAGTAGCTGCCAGACACATTGTTATTAACTTTTGAAAAACAAAACCATAGCCATCGCTTAATTTAAAATATAGCTGAAAATCAGATATTTATTCTGTGAACAAATTATAGTGTCTTTGTTAAAAAATAAATGACACCATTTAGTGTAAATGTGGTGTAAACAAAAATATAATTCTCACAGAAAAATAAAAATCAAGTAGCTAGGACCTTTCCTTTAAGTTATTTAAGACATAAACTGCTTTCAAAATAAATTACCAGGGATAAAATACATAAAGAACTTGAAGGGGATCTAAAAGTTAACGTCTTTGTGAACAACACGTTTGGGGTAAAGCTGCATGTGATGTATGTTTATGTTCATGTTTTTCTGGAGAACCACAGACTTTTTAGCGTCAGAGGAGAAGGGGGGTCTAAGGGCAGGGATGCCTCTCTTTCTTCCGTTTCCATCTTAGCTGTAGCTCTGGTCTGGACGTACAGTACAGGGATCCTTTTTTCAGTATTTCCGAGAGGGAATGTCAAAGCGTGGCTCTACTACTGCATTCAATAAAAACCCAAATCCCTCGTTCTCCACCTACCGTTTTGTTTTCCGTTTGTTATTGCCGCTGCTCTGTCTCTCAGAAGACGGCGGTAGCTTCGTCTGGAAAAAAGTATCCGCGTCGGGCTGTGTCGGCTTCAGGCCAACAGCAGTCACAGCTTTCTTACACAATTCCGGGTGATGCAGCTTCAATGCTGCCGGTGCGTCTTTTAACTTACTGCCGTCGCCTCTCATTGTTTTCCCGCTCCGCCATCTTTGTTTGAATGTGTGTTCTTCTTCGTCCGCCCGCAACAGCCAATCTCGCAACGAGCGCCCCCTATCGACCCTCCAAGGAATTGTCTTACCAAAGGATGGTTAATATAACGTTCTACAGGGTTTTTAAACGTAAATAAAAGGTCGATATTTGATGAAGACGTATCGATAATCGATCGCGGGACTAAATATCGCGATATATCACCATATCGATATTTTGGCACACCCCTAGTTAAGAGGAAGGACACTCAGCTGGCTGATCTCTATCCCATGGGTTAAAACAAGGTCCAGGGTGTGCTTGTGACAGTGAGTGGGTTCATTTACATTTTGAGTGAAACCAACATCATCTAATAAAGCTGCAAAAGCCTTTCCTAGACAGTCACTGGGGTCATCAACGTGAATATTAAAATCCCCTATTATTATAGTTTGATCAGAATCTAAGACAATAGTCGATAGGAAGTCGGAAAACTCAGTTAAAAATTCTGAATATGGGCCGGGGGGGCGATAAATAATTATGAATAAAACAGGTTTTCGAGTCTTCCTGTTTGGGTGATTTATAGACAATATGATACTTTCAAATGAATTATAAGTATTTTTAACTTTAGGGCTGAGAAGTAAGCTAGACTGTGATATTACTGCCAAACCACCTCCTTTCCCAGAAATTCTGGATTTCTGATAGTTAGCATAAGTGGGGGGGGTTGCTTCATTCAGTCTAACATAGTTATCCTGTTGGAGCCAAGTTTCTGTTAAGGCTAGTAAACTAAGGTTGTTATCAGTGATTAACTCATTGACTAAGAGGGACTTAGAGGAAATGGATCGAATGTTTAATAAACCGCATTTAATGACGTCATAATTGTGCTTGTGAGAACTGCTGTCTGTCACTGTAAGGTTTCTATGACGCGCTCCTTTTACTTGTCTTTCAGCACATAAGCTAAAGCTAGGACCTGCTTGACTTTCCCTGCATGGGTTTTGCACCAGCACTAACCCTAAGGGAGGCTCAGAGGAGCGTTTTACACTGCTGCTCTGCGCCCGGGTCTCGTCTCTGGGTTGTCAGGTTAACAGACTAAGGCTAGCAGAAATGTTTCTAGAAAGAAGAGCGGCACCGTCCCGAGTGGGATGGACACCATCTCTCCGCATGAGACCGGGCTTCCCCCAAAACGCGCTCCAATTATCCACAAAACCAACGCCGTTTTCTGGGCACCATCTAGAAAGCCAGCGGTTGAATGATGAAAAGCGGCTGTACATTTCATCACTGACTAAGTTCGGCAGGGGACCAGAGAAAATTACAGTGTCGGACATCGTCTTAGCCAGTTTACACACCGAAGCTACGTTTAACTTAACCACCTCTGATTGTCTCCGTCGGGCATCATTACCGCCTGCGTGAATCACGACTCGACGGAACCTGGACTTACTCTGAGCTAACATCCTAAGGTTCCCCTCGATGTCACCAACTCTGGCCCCCGGATAACACCTGACTGTAGCTGCTGGGAGCTCCACGTTTCTAACTTCAGAAGAGCCTATAACCAGAGTTGAGGGTTCAGCGGGTGTGTCGCTGAGGGGGGATAACCTATTACTAACGTGGAGTCTCGGGTGCTCTAAGTTTTTGCGTTTAGCACTATGTTTCCTCCCAACCGGTACAAACCCCTGACTGTCTCCCAGCTGCTGGGAGAACGCTGGGGTGCTAGCTAAATTAGCCCTGGTAGCGCGGCCCGCGCTACGAGTAACGACCTGGCTAGCCGGTTTAGCTTCCACTGTGCGGAGCCGCGCTTCTAACTGCTCAAGCCTGGCCTCCAAGTCTAACACAAGACTACACTTAACACATCTACCGCTATCTTCACTAAAGGAGGCAGGATCGTCACTAAACATATGGCACATGGAGCAGGAGAGAGTGGGAAAGGTGGAAGGAGTGGTGGCCATGCTAGGTTCTAAGCTAAGGCTAGCGGTGTTTAGGTAAAGAGAAGTGGTTTATTTAGCAAAATGAGAAAGTGAACAGCAAGCGGTTTAACAGTAGTGAATTCGCTACTAAAAAAGTGCTAGATGTGAATATTAACCCAGATAATCCTTAGAGTAAGCAATAGTAGACAGCCAAACAAGAGGACAGTAGTCAAGCACGACTAGTGTTGGTTAACGCTCACCCGGAAATGATGTCACAGGAAACAGCTGTGTGAAGCAATGCAACAACTGGTTTGTCACCAGCAGAACTGATGATGTCACGGAGACTTCGATCAGCTTTTGACCTGCTCATGCCGGATGTAAAAACAAGAGTTCAGAAAAAACAACTGAAACAGAAAGACCAACATGACACAAAGAAAACATTGAGAAGTTTTGCATCAGGAGACAAGGTGTTCATTCGAAACTATTCCTATGGTCCAAAATGGATACCAGCAGTGGTGTTGGACTCATCAGGTCCAGTGTCGTACAACGTCAGCATCGGGAACGGTCGAACTATAAAGAGGCATGTGGATCAAGTCCGAGCTAGACTGCAAGACACTGTTTGAGGGGAACCGGAGGCAGACCGAGAGCTGTGCGAAGATGGAGAAACTGTTGCAGTTGATGACGCACATTTATGTGTGGATTCTACAACCCAACTGTCATCAGATAAGTCGCATGACCCAACACCAGTGACTCCCCCTAGGGTTCCTCCTGAGTCACCAGTTGCACCCGTGTTGCGACGCTTGCAAAGAGAGAGACATTTACCAGGATATCTCAAAGATTTTGTTAGATAGAGTGAGATCTTTCCAGGAATAGAGCAACAATGAGCTCGGGATCTCACGGGAAGGATGTACCTTCTCAGTTAGTAAAAAAAAAGAAAAAAAATGGTTTGTGTAATGTTATTCTGCTAAAGTCAAATTGCATGTTTTGTTGAAGCAGCCTCTATGTTGGAAAGTTAATTAAAATCTTAAAGGGGAGGGGATGTGGTATCTTGACTTTGAGAAAATTGTTTCAATATTGTATTGTAATTGAGTGGCCAGCAGAGGGCAGACCTGCAAGTTTAGTTGAGTTGTGGCATTGTATGTTGAACAAGAAGAAGTTGGAACAAGACATGAGGTCTGGCTGTGCAGAGAGGATCTGTTATGCAAATTAAAACTGTTACACCCATTTTTATGTTTGAGACCTTCTTTTTTGGATCAAGATGCAACACGTCACAACAGCTCTAAAAAGGTTTCCTCAATACATTTTTTTTCTATTTTGATTTTCTTTTTTATTATCTCCTGAAAATAAACAGTTTACTCTATAGTTTATTTGCCAGTCAAGTTAAAAGGGCTTTTTTTTGCAACCATCGACATCATATGAGCGACAGTCAACACTCCACACCAGCTGGTGGCGCTAAATCACCATGACGCTGTTAGCCAAACAAAGAAGAAGAACAGCACGAGGCGCTAGCAGCGTTAGCTTGTTAGCAGGCTAGCAGCGTTAGCTTGTGTTGAGAGGTCGGTGGTGTTTTGTTGGGACGTTTGTGAGGTTTTTGGACAGAAAGGACGATACGTGGTTCGTGTGTAACTCTCAGCATTTTCCAAAGTGTCGTAAATGAGTGAAGAAGTGTTGAACGGAAAGACAACGTGGATTGCTGTGATTGTGAGACTAGCAGATGATCGATCGGAGCTGCAGTGAAGAGGACGGCGGTGTTTGTGGGAGTTGGAGCTGAAGATCGGAGCAGGAACCATGTCTTCCCTTCAGTCTCTGAGAGAGTTGATCAGCGAGCGACTAGCTGCTGCTGCTGAAGAAATCTGCAGACTCTGTGAAGGAACCATCGTCCAGTACGAGCAGGAGCTCTGTCGTCAGCGCAGACTGCTGGATGTCATCTGGAAACCACAGCTGCAGCTCCACCACATAGGTATGTGACCTTCATCAAACAAACAGAGAAGAAGCCCTTTGAGCTTTAAGGCCCGTACACACCGGGACGAATTTCGCGCGCGATATTCGCTGATGTTTAACGCCTCCTGACTAAACAAAGGGCACCAATGTGAGTGTGCACACCGACGCGAATAAACACCACGCGTCAAAGCGTCACTTTTTAAAAAACGCCTTGGGTTCGTTTTTTTGGTTTGACGCGCTGCCTCAAAAACTATACAGCCAATGACAATGGCGCTTTTGCACACGTGTCTGGAGCTTCTGAAGTTACAGTAAAGCACAACTTGGGGGCGCTCAAACACAAAACTGCCTTTCTGAGCACACATACCAGCAAAGAAGATAGACGCCAAGTAGCGGCTACACTGCCGCAAAGAAATAATGACGGACATTCTAAAATATCCCCGAAAACGCTCATGATACATTTTCAGATCTTGTACCAGTCGATAAAACTCACCATGTTATTCTCTTCTCGTAACCTCTCCTCTCGTTTCCGGCGTCTTTCATCATTCAACAGAACAATAATTTCTTCATCATTGAAACTGGAGCTGAAGCTATTGGTGCAAGAAATATTAATGTTTTCTTTGTATGATTCTGACAAGCGCGTAAATATTGGCTCTCTTCTTGAGGTAAAAGCGATCACCTTGTGTATAGGAGTATTTCTGTTTTACATTAAGCGCCATCTAATGTCAGGGAATGAAATTGCATGTTGCCTGGGTGTGAACACAAAAGACGTGGCGAAAAACGCTGGCGAATAACGCCTGGCGAATATTCGTCCCGGTGTGTACGGGCCTTTATGCTCTTCTTTTTGGTGACCCATCTGTCTTAACTGTCTCTGTGTTACCTGACCACCAACCCCCTCCTGCTTTACTGAAGATGTTTGTCCATTTTTATCATCACTTCAGATCACGTATTACAGGATTTCAATCATTTTTGTTGTTGGTTCAGGTCATGGGGGCCATTCCCACCAATCACGCCCCTCCAGGTGACACTGTCATCAAGTAGCCACAAAGAAATATCACCTTTTTGGAAATATTAGCAAACATGTTTTCAGTAGCACTAGTGAAGGTTTCCATGTCTGATGCAGAGGCTCGATATACGCAACTGACTATCATGTTACTCTGTTTCTCCATACCAGGGGTGGCGAACACGAGGCTCGCGAGCTGCATGCGGCTCTTGGCCAATGAGCGTGTGGCTCTTTGCATCTCATCATATTTTCTATATACTTTGCCTCATTTCATATTTTTTTCCCTCTTAAACCACACTCAAACCATCAGAGGGTATTGAAAATAAATAATAATTAATAATAAAAGTAATTTGGCAGTGTGTGTGTGTGCGATGCTGCTCCTGACACATACGTGACCGCCAATCATTTGCGCAGGTGACGCCCAAAGTCGGAACACATCTATAAAGATTAGCTGTGCGTGCAGACTGTAACCCTCATGGTCAAAATGGTGAAATTCAGAGTATAAGATAAACACAGGACGTTTCTGGAAGAACGGGAAGATTCTTACTTTTTACTGAACAGAATGGAAAGTCATGATGTTTATCATTATGAGCTTTTGGAAGCAGTAACATTGGTCATGGCAGAAAAGAACAAAACGTATCCCGGAGAAAATTAAAAACTTCTTGATCCTTTGACACAAACTGTATCCTTTATTAACAAGTTGAAGCTTTTCTAAGTGCACATTCAAAACAACAATCTGTCCCACGTTCCTTCTTTGCGGAGCTCACAGCAGAAGCTGCAATACAAATGAATAAAGCGCAGAATGTGACGCTGCTTGTGACGCAACTGGACTGAAACAACCGAAGATCACTTTTCTCATGGATCCTTTAATGCAGAGACTGACTGATGAGATCCCCGCTGGTCACTGATGAGGCAGCGAGAGATCCAGAGATAAATGAGCAGAAATCTCTGTGAAAGAAGCCCTGTTATAATGTGGAGAACAGACATCGGTCCGTTCTGACCGACACTCACGTAAAGGAGCTGATCAGAGAGGCTACAACTGGCCTGGGGCTTAGCCCCGCCTTCAGCCCCTAAGAGTCATGGGAAGTGGGGATTTTCAGTGTAAAACCATGAGCCAGGTAGCTGTTACCAGAATTAAAGTGCATGCCGTTTGGCTGAATGAGTGTGAGCAGGAAGGAGGGGACGTGAATAACGCAGACAGTAAAATTAAAACTCAGCACTTGTTGGATAACTACTCCTAAGTATGAACTGACTCATTGCAATGTCTTAATTTTTCATAAATTATTTGCTTTTGATTCAAATGTCAGTCAATTAATTTTAAATTTAAGAACATATAAAAGCAAGATATTCTAATGAAGGTCAAAATTAATTTAAGTTGCACACAACTGAAATGTAATGTTTTTATTGTGTTTTTTGTGAATATGAATCACTCAGACACCAGAAGGATGCTCTGTCTAGATGTTTGTGTATTTTTTGGTGTAAGGGTCATTGAAAGAGGAATGTTGAGTTACAAAGAATTACCAGTTAAATACTGATGGATAAATGGTGAAAATATTCAGTTTTTATCATCTTAAATCTGACTTCAGAGAAGTCAGTGCCTCTCCAGCATCAACCTCACTGCCCGTCACTGAGTGGTTGTGTGTGTCAGAGAAAAGAGTGAGATGAAGAGAGAGAGTGAGTGTGTGGAGGGGGTATCTGACCTCCAGGGTAGTCTCTGTGTTAACTCTAGTTTAGCTGCATTGACGTGTGTATTGAGGGTGGACACTTTACTTGAAATAAACACAAGTACAATACTTGCTGTTCTGTTGTAGGGAGACTAGTGTGTTATGGAAAGTAATACGGGTTTAATTGGGTGTTTGTTTGGGTACATTTTGGCAGGTCAGTGTGTGGCGTGACTCTTTTACTCTCACAGTGAAAAAATTTGGCTCTTGGTGTCAAACTTGTTCGCCACCCCTGCTCCATACTAATCTCTACAGATATATATTCCATGTCATCATCAATACAGCCTGACATTGTCTCCACAACTTTGTGTTTAAGACTGTTGTGTATATAAAGAGCCCACCCCCCTGCCTTGCTTATTTTTCCTGTTCACATAGTGAAAGTCATAGCTCTCAAACTGGAAGTGTTAGTCCTTTTCTGCCTTTAGCCAGGTTTCTGAAATTGCAATTATTTTGAAAGGTTTGTTAAATAGCAGTAAGTATTCTTCAATGGTTTGATGATTCACGTATAAGCTTCTGCTGTTGAACAGTATGATTGAGAGTTTTTGATTAGGATTTGTGTTTCTATTGTACTCTTCTTCTGTATAATAACTGCAGTGGTTATTTACAAAGTTAAACAAATTGATATCTGGGTCAATGTCGACGTCCACAGATGTGTATTTCTTTATTTTTGTTAGAGAGGACTACACTGTTGTCGTTTTGAAGTCTTATTGCAAAAACCGACAGCTATTAAAAAGGAGAGTGACCATGTAAACCTAATAAATTCAATGCAATGTGGTTGAGAAAGTCTGTGCACCAAAGTTTCATGCTAGTGCAACTATGAAAAAAAGTTAGGCGCACCAGTGCAAAGATTTGGTCTAGTGTCCTGGCCTAAAGGACACAAACACCATCACTGAGCGACTGACTCCCCCCATATAAAATGGGGTAGGGAACAGAAGACCAATGACCACCACCTTATTACTGTAAACGATGTGTGTGTTTATTAAAAAGTATAGTGGGTAACTTTTTTGAAGACTTACGTGTTTCTTTGATTAGGTGTTTGACCTACTGAAGACTGAAAGACTGACATCACCTTTAGCTGTCTTAACTGTCGTACATTTATAGTCCAGGGCTTCTGAATAAAAGGGATTTGGATTTTTCTTGACAATACACAAAGACCTTTAAAAGTCTAACAGGTCTCCTTTTTTGTCTTTTTGTCCCTGCAGTCCTCCCTCAGCATTATGTAAATGAAGAGGATCTTTGCAACCAGCAGAGGAATTTAAGAGTGGAACAGGAGGAACCAGAGCCTTCACTGATTAAAGAGGAACCAGAGGAACTCTTCATCAGTCAGGATGAAGAGCATCTTGATCTGAAGCAGGAGACTGATACCTTGATGGAGATTCCTACTTATGAGGAAGATGAGAACAGTGAAGCAGATCTAAACAATCAGCAGAGCTTTAATGTAACTGATAGTCAGGATGAAGAAGGAATCCAACATGAAGAATCAACATCAACTACAGATGGAGAGACAGACCCACAGAACAGAGATCAGAGGAAGAGTTTTATTCATTTATCTCACTTTAAAACACACATGAGAACTCACACAGGAGAGAAGGTGAGAGATTTAATACGCTTTCAGGAGAGGCCGCTGAACCTGCACGCCACCAAGCAGCCGTCCATCATCACCAAGACTACCTCCATCTCCTCCTTGGAGCTACCTCCAGCACCACATCAGCCAGCTGTGCTGCCCCCCCAAGACTACCCCGTGATCACATATGCACCCATACCAAGCACTGCTGGAACAGAAGAGCTTAAAAAAAGAACAGAAACCCCTCTGCCATCTTCCACCTCTTTCCCAAAACCACCAAGCAGGACTTTGAGCAAACCTGTCATCTGTAGCCAAACGCAACCTGCAGCTGCTTCGTCATACATCCAGGGCGTCTATTTTATTCCCATACGACCTGCCCCTGACAACACCAGCGCCCCCTACAGCATCAGCACCACTTCCAGGCTCCGCACACACACCAGTATCAGCACACCATTCTGGGCAAAAGCTACCATTTATAAAAGGAAGCTCCAAGAACAAAGCTCAGGAGGGGACAGTAAACTGTCAAGAGTGCACAATCTCCCTGTTTGTAGCCTCTGTGGCCAAACTCTCCAGGGACACAAAAAATACAAAAAGAAAACCTTTTGCACAGTGACCAAAATGTCAACTTCAAAGGGTCTTGAAAACAGACTTTTTGAAAGTTTCGAACATTTCAGCTCTGTTGTCGATGACATGCGTTGACAAATATGTTTATGTTACAATAAAGAAGAATTTGTGTTTTCACAGTTTTGCATCCATTCATTTTCTACAGACATCTGGTCACGGGGGCAGCAGTCTGAACAAAGACAACTTCCTCAGAGGGAATCCCAAGACATTTTCAGACAGCCTCTGCAGTGTTTTCTGAGTTTACCCTCATCACACACAATCTTGATCTGTTCTTCTGATTTGTCAGCACTAAACAGACGGATCATATCATTACAAAGGGAGACTGAAAATGAAAAAAAAGGAAATAAGACACAACAAAAACTGAGACTTTCCTGAATGTTTATTTAAAAGGATCTCAAATAAGTTTTAAAGTGAAAACTAGAATTTCATTACATCTACTGAAAGACAATGAAAGTTTGCTTAGTCTTCAAAATATCTACTGTATAACTCAATAAAAAGACCTCATGTGTTCAAGAGTTGAGTATTTAAAAGCATCTCTGAAGTTCACTTTACAGGTCAGGTCATCTGGTACGGCTTCCAGCTTGGTTCTGTGGACACATGACAAGAATTGTATCAGTAGAGGTTCATTCAAATTAAATCAAAGACATGACAAGAATTAACTTGCAAATGAGCCATCTTCAAATGACAACATCCAAAACTTACTGTAAGGTTTGAACAACTACTAAGATAAATATGAGGATTTTACTCAGCAATTTGATCACATCCACACTGAA
>JALJSC010000245.1:0-64172 GCA_023969325.1 Oryzias curvinotus | reverse complement strand
CCACAATGTAGACTGTCTTCACCCTCATAAGAACGACGAGCTGCAGCTCCAGTCTAGGTAGAATAGCACAGTGGTAGAGAGCAGGTTATTAACTAGGAAACGGTTGCCGGTTCAATTCCCAGCTTGAGACAGAGGCAGTAACTTACCTCTGTCATCTAGAAACAAGAACTGAAGAGAATTGACATGAATGACAGGAGTAATTGGTAAGTCAGGAAGTGGGGGGTCAGAGTAGGAGCAGGTCAGAGTAGGGGGAGGTTAGTGGAGGGTGGGTGGAAACTGGCCACAAAGGAGGAAGATGAGAGGAAGAACAGAAATGTGGCCAGTTTCCAAAGGGAACATGGGGGATGAGATGGGATGGGATGGGATGGGATGGGAGGAGTGAAGGAGGGAGAGGATGAAGGTGGAGATAGAGGGAGGTGTTGGAAAAGTTTCTGTTCCAAATCAATATTACCAACCTTCCTCCCCAGCCCTGCAATATTTTGGCTTATAATGAATTTTATATGAGCTCACCTATCTATTCTACCTGTCTAAGTCTCCCCCTCTCTTCTTCCCTCCTCCCCCCAGAGGGGCTGGTCACATGTTTCTGTTGTTTTCCATGTTTGTTTGCTGTGACCAGCCCCTCATCCTTCCTCCTCCTGTCCCTCTCCTTCACTCCATCTGTGCTGCTCTTCTCTATCCTCCAACCTTTTCTAGCAGCTGCTGCTGCTGCTGCTTTCTCCCATTTCCTTGACCTTTGCCAACCAGACAAACTACACTGACCTTGATTGACCTTCAGTCTGACAGAGGTAAGTTACTGCCTCTGTCACAAGCTTGGAATTGAACCCTGCACTCCCACCCATAATAGCCTCTTCTCTACCACTGTGCTATACTTCCTAGACCAGAACTGCAGCTCGTCGTTCTTATGAGGTGAAGATGTTAGACTCTCTGAAAAAACTTGGAGAGTTTCTTTCCACATACATGCGGTGGGATTTGAACCCTCACTCATCTGCTTGTTAGATCAACTCTACAACGCTGAGCTGTTCTGCTTGTGTCAAATCAGCAGCTCGTCTCTCATTGAAGGTGAAGATGTTCTACACTTTGAAGAAAATGACAGAGATACTCAGTGGGATTTGAACCCTCAACGTTGTGAATGGAGGTGAGGCATCATTTCCCTGAAGCCATCAGTCTGGCTTAGAGAAGCGGCTGGTGGTTCTGATGAGAGAAGATGTTCCACACGCTGAGAAATGTTTTAGATTCATGACTAAGATGAAAGTTGGGATTTGAACCATCAAGCTGGTGTTTAATGGTCAGGTGTGTTTGGACTGAATCCTATTGTCTGAACCAGACCTGCAGCTGGTGGTTCTGATGAGGTGAAGATGTTCCACACTCTGAGAACAAATGATGATCTTCTGAACAAAGACTCTCAGTGGGATTTGAACCCTCAGGCTTCTGCCTGGAAGATCAAGTCACTAACACTGAGCTGTTCTGTCTGCATCACATCACTGCAGAAAAAGCAGCAATGATCATTTTAGAGTCCAGAAAAGCACATTTACTGATTCATAGCTGAGAACCAAACTTCTACTGTCAAAAATACCAACAGAATCCAAACATGAAGTCTGTGACAGAGATGAAAATATTTGGGTCTAAAACAAACAAAAATACTCCAAGTTTCTACTTTCTAGAGTTTTTGGGGCTCACTACAAACTTGTGCAGGTTGGTGGATATTTTTACATCTTTTCTTTCCAAAGCTTCATATTTGGAAAAAATAAGTCATAAAAAAGGATTTGGATAAATGATTCAAACATAGAAGCAGAAATAGAAGGTAATATTTGAGTAGGCCATAAAAAAACTTGAATTTTCAGCTTTTTAAAAGAAGGAAATCTTTGGACTCATTTAGAAGTTATAAAAAATGTCCTAAATTTAAGTTGTAGAGAAGAAAATTCCTAATAAATATTGTATTTCTGCCATTTGAAATGTCATATTTATTGATCAAAGTGAATCAAATGTTTGTGGATAGAAAGGAAATGGTTTGAAAACGTTGGTCTGCTTCACAAAGTGGGACGACCTTCTTTACCTGAACTCACCTGGCAAAGCAATGATCACAGGTGTTTGAGATTGATGTCAGTGGTTCAGAGAGACACAATATCATCCATGAGTTGACCTGAAAAATACTCAACTTGATCTTTTTGGAGACAATTTGCATCCTCATTTGGAACACTCTCTATTTGTGTGGAAGGAAAAGTGTTGTTGAAACAGAAGGCAGAGGATTGTCATGCTGTGATTGGCTGAGAGGAGGAATCACCTTAACATGAACCAACCATTGACTGGAAAAAGAAGGAAATATCAAATATACTGTTTATGGAATGAACAAGTACACCACATTCAAATAGAGAAGTAGAAAAGATCATGTCAATATTTCAGATATTTCAATCGTGTTCTTGACAGTTTTCTGTTTGTTCTCTGAGTTCCTAGAAGAAAAGCTGTTTGTCTCTAGAAGACGTGAGCAACAGATGGGATTTGAACCTTAGAGCCTCACACTAACCCACTACACCATCAGGGCCACTCACACTGAAACGTCTTCTCGTGGTGCTTTGAACTTGACATTTTTGTCTGTCAACTTTCAAATGTTGCTCTAGGAAAATTGAACCAGCAACCTCTGAGTTACATGACAGTTCACCAACAGTCTGAGTTATTGCACCACGTTATCTTCAGCACTTCATAGATTTTCTGTTTCTACTTTGACTGAGTTCCTTTGAAGCTGAAATGAATCCTGAGCAACAGACGGGAATTGAACCTTTCACGGTAGAACTTCACAGTGCAACACAAACCCACTGCACCACAGAGCCCTTCAGCAGCTCTGTTCTCATGGAGCTTTAGACTGAACATCTGGAGGAGATCCATCAGCTAAATGACAGAAACAGAGTGGAGGACATGATGGAACTCCTCCTCCTCCTCCTCCTCCTCCTCTTCATCATCATCATCATCAGTAGAGCTCCTCCTGCTGTCAGAAATTGAAGTTGCTCTTTCCTCCCATGGTTCCACACAATGAATAATGTAAACATGAATAAACAGTCCAGGTGATCAAATCTTCTTCCTTCATAAAGTTCTTGAAGGTTCCAATCTGCTCCCAGAAACTAATGATGTTGACACAGAAGCATGTCCACATGGTTACAATCAAATGTCCTTCCACTCTGGGGCCGCACCATATGAGGAAAACTATCAATATGTGATATTAGTATGAACAAATCATACAAATCATTTGGAGGAGCCCAGATCGAAAGCTTGGATGATCACCTTTTTGAAAAAAGCGTCATTCTCCTTATCTTCTTTTGTTGAAGAGCTGCCAGGTTTGCTCATCAAAGCTGTTTTCTCCTCGTTCTCCTCATCTGAGGCCTCGGCTTTCTGCAGTGAGGTGGACAGAAACACACAAGAGGATCATGAAGCCGAGCTGTGTGAAGGCACCGGTTCACATCTGCAGCCGGGAGCCCTGCCCTTATCCCGGCTTGACAGCTTCCTTTGGAGGAAGAACTCAAGCGGACGTTAGCAAAGCAATATCGCTACAAGTGCGTCCAGGCGTAGAAAATAAAGGGGGGAAAGCACATTGATTTGCTCTCATATGCGGGCTCACAGTTAATAAATAATCAGAGACCGAAGAAAAGCATTTCAAAGTTCACTGAAACAATCAATATGGCTAGGTTAGCAAGCTAACGCTATTGCTACCACCAACTTTAAAACTTACATTATCTAACTCTTTTGTTCGATCCCGCATTTTTTATGTCGATGTTCAGAGTTGGTGTCGGAAACGATGCGAGCACACGGCCGAGGAAGGACAGCGGTTCCCAAACAACAAAAGCTGCGGACTTTCCACTGCTGTCATTCAGCAAGTTGAGCTCCAGAGCAACAGTTCCCACAGTTCTTCCTCTGCGGCTCGAGCATACAGAATTTAATCAATGGCGCCCCCTTGTCCTCTTTATGAACAAATAACAAAACTACCAAAGACATTTCCATTTCATTGCAACATAGTAAACTTATATTCCAAATGACCCTCGTCGACATGAGAGACCAACATCTAAGATAAAAGGGCTCCATCTGATTGGTCAAATGCATAAATGGATTTATTTGATTCGTTAAATAATTCAAGGAGCCATTGGATCGTTTTAGCACATTTAAAGGAACCATTTATTATTATCTATTAGAGTTTGCAGTTGAGCCAAACTGCTTTGGAGTTCATTCTTTGTGTCTGCTGATAGCAAATGCTCAATTCTTCCCAGATTTCTTCCACAGTTTTCAATAGAACCACGTTCTCTCTCTCCACAAATCCCCTGTGTGAGGGCTCGCTGAATTTCAGGCCATTTTCTGCTGTTTTTTTCCATTCCAGCCAACGCCATGACTGCTTCTTTCTGCTTCTGTTCAGAGAAATAAGGACATGATCCCCTTCCCATTGAAGGGAAATGGCGTATTTATGGATATCTTAAATAGAGCAACGTCATCCACAAACATTGACACTAGTGATAATGACGTTTGAGATATCTGTAACTTTCATTCTGCCTAGGCTAAACTGAGTGACAGATATCTGCAATTGTCATTTCAGATGTGTGAGGAGTTGAATGTGGTTTTCAATGACGTCATTGCAGATATCTGTCATACAGTTTGGCCTCGTCAGAACTGCATTATAGAAATCTCTATGGGTCGTTTCCACTAGTCACAATGACGTCACAGATATCTAGAATTACAATTCCAACTATTCAAAATGTAATTATGACTAGTCAGAAAAACGTTGGTGATTTCTACAATGTTCATTCAGGATAGTCAAACTGAACTTTGAAATGTTAAAATGGCTTAAGATACTAAAAAAACATCTAAGAAGACGTGGGAGCTGACACGGGAGCGACCTGGACCTCAGCTGACACAGCGCCCCCTACAGACTGAAACTTTCCTTTTCCTCTTTTATTTTATTTACTTACTTAACTTCGTTTTCTCTCTAATTTAACAGGATGTACTTTAATACATTTTTACTTTAGATTTTTATTTGATTTTTACCTTTGTGCTTTTTTTTCTATTTGTATTTGCTTTTAAAATAAAAATGACTTGAAGCATCAGTTTCCTCTAGTTTGACCTAACAATGTCAAAGTAGACAAAGATTGTATCTTTATTACACAATTGTTTTGATTATTAGCTAAATTCCATATTCATAAAGCCAAATGGTTGAACTCCAAACCTAAATTCCAGCATTTTTGGAGTGAAATCAATCAGTACTGAACCATTATCACACAATGGACGGGAATCAAACCTGCAGGAGGCACAGCAACTGCAGTTACCGGTGACTGCCACGAGAGGGCGTCAAACAGCTGCATATTCCAATCTGCTGCCTGGAACAAACGTCAACACTTTCCATTCAACGACCGACAAGAAGAGCATTTCAAATCTATCCAAATACCTTCTGGACTGAGAGACTCTGGTGGTTGTGAAGTAATTTAGAGAAGTGTTTTTGTTTTTTCTACTTTTTTATTTAGGTTCTATCAATTTGTAGGTATAACCTGGCAAGTAATATTTAGTTGTCCTCCCCAATTTTTGGTTGTCCTTTGATACCAATATTCAACAGCAACCAAACCTACTCAGATGTCAGTCCTTACATCTTTATTTCTTCTATACATCTAATATCAACTGCCTCTTATGAAGGACATTTAAAAAACTCTTTAAATATTAAAAACAAACATTTGACTAAATATTGAAGCATCTGGTTTGATAAAATATTTACAAAACTTGAAACTATCTTAACAACTAGTATCTTTGCACAGATTTAAATATATTGGTTCTTTTTTTTTCTTTGGTTTTGATAATTATTGTTTAAAGAATATAAAATACAAAGACTGTTGTAAAAATGTAGAATATCATATCAATCCCATGGAAAAAGGTCTCTTTCAGCTCATGTCAGTCTGTTCTGTTCTGAGTAAAAGTTATAGTGTTTATGAATGTGTTTGAAATCTTTTTGCGTGTTTTTAGAGACCTCTAGCGTTTGTGCCAGGTACTGTTGTTCAACACCTTCATTTGAATAATCTTTATTGAAAGGTGCACATGTAGAAAGAAAAAGGATCAGCTAGCATGCGCGCACTTCGTTCGTCAGTGGAAAGAATTTGCTGCATACGTCTCAGTTCAGAGGTTGACAAAAACTAACCCTTGCAACTTGAAAAATAGTCTAAAAATACCAAAATGTTGAATAAAAGACCAGGTTGTCACACGGACAACCATCAGGTTCATTTTGGTTGTCCTCCGTGAAATCTGGTTGTCTCTGAAAACCGGATAACCGCTTATTTCAAACGCTGTCACATGTGATGAGCTCCACTGGAATCAACCCAAACAGCTTTGATGACACCAAACATTCAAATCACTGAATTCCTTTCATTTTAGTGATCCTCCATGAAGAAACATTCAGTTATGCACAGCTGTCTTGGTCGTCTTATTTTCCCAGATGTTCCTGCATAAACGCTGTTTTAGGAGGAATTGTTCACAAGATTCACACATTTTGGATAAATCTGCTAAACAACATTATGTTTGAAGATTTAACAAAACATTGTTCTGAAAGGAAATAGAGTTCCACATGCCTGGCTGATGACAATCAGGAACTGAACGCGAGCTTTTGCCTCCAACAACTTTCCAAACACAGGCGTGTGCGCACAGACACAGGAGGAAAGGACACGTCAGCACAACGCTGCTCAGGTGTCACACAAGGTAACAGCTGCTGATACTTGAACCCCTGAAGTCGGCCACACAGCCATTTATTCAGTGACACAAAAAGAAATCAAAGGGACTAAAGGAGAACAACTAACAAAACACCAAAGGTGGAATAAATGATGGAATAACTTGAATTCTCAGGCTTTATAGCAAAACACAAAACTATGAAAAATGCAACAAAAGACCACAAGAAAACATGTAACAAAAGGACAAAACCAGAATGAAACTAAGGGGGAAACCAGAGCTCAGGCCAGGCAGACAGCAGAGATAGATTGAAGAACAGATTCCCACTCAGGAATGCAGCCACCCCTGGAGCAGAGGATCCTGGGAGCTTTGAAAGCTTCCCTCCAAGCCAGGCGATTGGAAGCAGCTCTGCAGAGGGGGCGGAGTCAGCAGCTGTGCAGGAGCTGAAACTTAACACACACCCAAAACAAGCAGACACGACCAGGGGGGTATTCCAGGAAGCATGTTTAAACTAGCCTGACTTTAACCCTGAACTCTGGCTGAAATCCGCCTGAACTTGCTTACTCTGGGTATGTCGGTTCCAAAAGATCGGATATGAGTTAGCGTAATACGTTGGACTTGGTAACCCTGGGTTAAGCACGTGCACGTCGTGTACATAAAGACATTCTCAATAGATCGCCGATTTCTGGAGTCACCATGGAAACACGTGGAGAAAATAAGAGACGCTACACTTCAGTGAGACGGAGTCTGAGATTAATGACGGCGTATGAAGATTATAAGACCATCAAAAAAGTAACACGACTGCATCATCAAAAAAAGAAAGAGTTTCTGCTTGGAGAAAAAGAACAAAGTAAACGCACGAGTTTCTGATCTTATTTCCATTTTCCTTGTTACACATGTATATATATAACGTATCCAATTTTGCCAACTTAAATGAATTACTTCTATTGGTAACAAGTAATTGAGTTAAATTTATTAAACCTAATATCTTACGCCTATATTCATTTTTTTTCTTAATCGTTTTTTTCCCTTTCAGGGTCCCGGGGCTGCTGGAGCCTATCCCGGCCACTTGTGGGCGAAGGAAGGGGACGCCCTGGACAGGTCGCTAGTCTGTCTCAGGGTAGAATGTCCTCAATCACACACCCATTCACTCTCACACTCACACCTATGGACAATTTAGAGTTACCTATTAACCTATGAAGCATGTTTTTGGATGGTGGGTATGGAGTCCTATACATCATTGCATGAGGTCATATTTATTTATTGAATTAAATATTTATTTATTTAATTATGAACAGTTTATGATTCCATAGGTGGGAGGAAGCCGGAGACCCCGGAGAAAACCCACGCATCCACAGGGAGAACATGCAAACTCCACACAGAAAGGCCCCCGTTGATGTATTTTTTCACATCCCCCAGCCGGGATTTGAACCGGGGGCCTTCTTGCTGTGAGGCAAGAGCGCTAACCAAGTTTGTTCATACAAAATCCTACTTTGAAGCATGAGTTCATGACTCCTTGCTCAGTTTGCTGCCCCCTCAGCGGATTATTGAGTAAAAAAGAACAAAAACAAAAATATTACTATTATGTTTACACACTCGATTAGAAAATGTTCATGGAAATTGTTTAAATCAGACCAACCTTGCGTATCAATTTTGATTTTTCTTTGTCCTTGAACACTCATGCATACTCATTTTAAGGCATTTATTTCCATGAGCAAAACCATTCATACCTCCATATAAAAAAACAAGTTAAAGAAACAAATTGTGCTTCTCTCTTTCAGCCTCAGCAAGAAGTAATAGATTAAAGGCAATGAAGTAAACGATGACTAGACACAGCTTGTGGGGGTGGTTTAAAAAGTACGCCATAGCTGAATGAAGTCATCTGATTGAAAATAATGAAATATATCAGAGAAAACCCCAGCTTTATCATTTTATATTGTTCCTGTGCAAGAAAGACCTTCAGCAACTCAAAACCTTCAGTCACCCCGGCCGCTTGTTAGTCGAGCTCGATCCTGGTCATTCTTGGTGGTGATATCCAATCAAACCACTGCCTTGCTACCAAGATTCGAACCTCTCCTCCAATTAGCTGTCCTCTTGTGTACGACATCTCGCCCAAGAGCAAGCAAGCATTACCCAATCCGGTGCCGCGATGGATCTCCGGGGCGATGAAAAAGGACTGACCAATGAGATGCAAGAAAGAGGAGCGCGTGAAGGAGAAAAAAAAAAGAAGAAGAGCGCTTTATTTGTATCTACAAACAACGCTAAAAGTGTCGGAGCTAGATTTGATCCAGTTTTCAACGTTGATCAACGACTTTTCACGGTAAGTACGGAGTTGTCATTGTGAAATTTCATTTTAAATGTTTGTTCTATAGTAACAACACGTTTTTGCTGATGGTATTACCTGTCGTACTCCGATAAAGGTTGTTTTCCTGTCATTTACAGTAGTCCTCCATTGTTGTTGTTCAACCAGCGGTGTTTTTCCACTAACCGTGTAGTAAAATAAGAAGTAAATCATTTTTGATCGTATGAAAGCTAGGCTAACTGAAATCTATTAACCGAACTTTTAGCATAGCAAGCAGTGTTTTCCCCGTTTGTCCTTTACTGCATTAAAACGTCAGTAGAGCATCAGCTAGCTCTAATAACGAATAATAACCGGACCTTTTCGTGTCGATTGCTGCGTCTTTGTGTTTGTTCTTTGCCTGTTGCCCGCATGTTTTAGCGAGTACTCACACATGCACACGAATACCTTTATTTATTCAAAGTTATTGTTGTTGTTTTTATTATTAAACATAATAAAAATGTATGAATGAATTAATGATTAATGAATGAGTCACACTGTTGCCCTCGAGCTTTATAATGTTATTTTTCTTTTGTTGTGTTGAATGTTTAGAATAATAGTAATACATAATAATACATAATAATAATTTAAATAAATAACATTCTCCAAAAAACAAGCAATTGGTATTTATGAAATGAACACAGACAAAAAATCAAATTAATGCAAGTATCCATCCAATCAAATAAAGCCGTATTAAAGCCTCCTGCAGCATTTTATTTTCTCATCTTATGTTTCCACTGCTCAGTTTATGGTTTATAATCTGCTTTTCTCATTTGATTCATTCAGCTTTTAGGATGGAACCCAGATTCAGAAGACTGGCTAGTGGCATTCTGAATTTGTCAGACTCATCTGAAGCCCATTCATTTAAAAAGGCAAACAAAGGAAAGCCATGGATGAAGCCCTTGTCCCCGGAAGCAGTCTTGGAAAAGGCAACCAAGAACCTGCTGGATCATCAGGGAGATCTTTCCAACAGAAAGCATCTTCTTGGCTTCTTTGAGATCCAGTTTGGTATTTTCCAGGGCCAGACATTCAAATGGCTGCTGGAAAATGCTTTAGGTTATGCTGCCTACCTTGTTGCTGCTATGAAGAGAGATCCAACAGGGGGTAGTAAAGCTTTGATACATGCACCGCCGCATTCCACATCCACAACTTTAAACAAGCCAGCTGGATCCCTTTCTTCCTCACCTGTGCTTGTAGGATCCCCCTTCACCCTCGGAGCCTCTCCCTCCTCCTCCTCCTCCTCCTCCCTCCCAGTAGCAGGAGCCTCTTCCCCACACCCAACTGTGGAAACCTCCATCAATCCTCCACAGACACCACCAGCCTTGGGCCCTAAAGCCAGTGAGCAGTTCTCCAGCACATTTCCACCCGTGTCGAGTGAAGTGGACGACAGCACGCCTCTGGCAGAAGCACTCAGATGGGACAAATCTCACTCAGCAAGTATGTATATTTTATATAGAATTTTTTTGTCTTTACTCAAGCATGCATTTAAAGAAAAAACACACACACACCGCTGACACACACATGTATATATATATTTAAACAAAACCCTTTTGCATTTGCTCTTACTGAAAGAGTTTTAAGGTTTAAGTGTCCCCTGAAATTTTAAACTTTATCCATGCACAAATTCTATTAATAGACTTTTTTTACCTTCTTTTTTTCCTCTCAGCACAAAGAGTGTGTCTTCCAGCCGGCTGGCTTCACACACTCCCTGAGGTGGACCAGAGATGGATGTCCAAAGCTCTTTTCAAATGCACAGCGCAAGGACATCCTGAACTGGACTTCAGCAGGGTGGACAGACTGTGGTGGTATCCTCCACAATTCCCATTGCGCGTCACCAACGTCCCTCAGCCCGAAGACTATTTTGGCAGCCCCCTCTTTCTTTGGATGCCCCAAAAACTCTGGCAAGTCAAGCTGACATGTCCACATTCAGATTGCCACAAAGGGCTTCTGACCTCAGCCGGTCTGCATCAGAAGATCAGACAAGTTATTTCTGTGGACACAACGTACTTTGTGGCATCTGAGTATTTAGTTTGCAAACAATGCAAAAGAAAGGTCATCAGCTGGAGCCATGCCATCGTCTCCCAGCTGGATGTGGGTCACAGGATGCAGTTTCCCTGCATCCTCACATCCAAGCTCGCCTGTGACCTGAGGGTGGTCATTTTGATGCGCCAGAGAGGTTTGGGGAACAGCAGCAGCCAGATTAGGAGGAAGCTGCAGGAGAGTCATTCAGAAACGTGGCTGAAGAAGACTGTCCAGTACCTGACGGACTGCAAACATGTCAAAGGGGCTGTTAAAAAGGGTCTGATAAGACCAGTCACATTTTCACCTCCCCCTCCAATGCCTATTGTTCCAAAGCACAGGTGGCTGATGCAGGTCTACGCCCAAGATGTTCTCCAGAGGCTGACTGAGGTCAAGGCCTCACTAACATCAACTTATGGACGCATCTTGAAGCTGGACTCCACCAAGAAAGTGGCTCGGAAACTGGCTGGAGGGGGCTTTGGAACAGCGACCTGGGCAACAAATGTTGGCAATGAGCACGGCCAAATAATCACATCTGTGCTTACCGCCAGCGAAGGTTTTGGCCTGGGGCCGATGATGGAAGGACTAATAGGGAGATATGCAGTGGCTGGGGTACCTCCCCCTGAAGTGCTTTACATGGACAGAGACTGCTGCGGAAACACTCTACTTCGACGAATGTTCCAGAAGTGGAAAGATCTTAAGATCCGCCTGGACATATGGCACTTCATGAGAAGGTTTTCGGTGGGCTGCACCACAGATTCCCACCAGCTATATGCTTCCTTCATGAGGCGCCTCAGCCATTGTCTCTTTATGTGGGATGAGGAGGATCTGACAGCCCTCAAGATAGCCAAATGCTCCGAACTTTCTGCCAGGCTCCAAAATCCGTCAGAAGCTGATGTGATGAGGTCCGTTAGCCGCAGTGAGTTAGCCCTGCACTGCAGGAGAACGACACGTGGCTCTCAGGAGACTCTGGCTCTCATCAAAAGCCTCATCCAAGCTTTTGACGGGGACAAAGGTCGCGACACTCTGGGGGTCCCACTGATCAACTCGGCACGCATGGCTAACATTTTAGCTGCCCAGGCAAAACACGTGGCCTGCATCCAGGATCCCCCAGGCATCCAACTCTACACCAGGACGGGGACAATCCTGAAAGGAGGACATCGTTTGCCCACATACTGCTGTGCCAGAGGTTCAACATCCCTTGAATCTTTTCATCTTCATCTGAATAGATTCATCCCTGGAAAGTTGTTCTTCTATTTTTCCTTGAAACACAAAAATCCTAAAATATTGTAAATATAGAAAGCCATATTTATGCATGGAAACGTGTGTTGTTATTTTTTTTTTTTTTTGCATGGATATTACAGGCACCCTGGCAAGCGATGTCTTCTTCCAGGCCTACCTGTTAGATGGGCTGGCCAGGTGGAATGGAGACCGCGCTGTAGCAGCCACATCAGACAAACAGCAGCCATGCTCCTACGACCATCTCCTGCGGCATGCTGCTAACAGTTTGTCTGAGGAGGTCCTTGGCGAGGAAATTGTTCCTTATACTGGGCCAAGGAAATACACAGGTATGCACACTTTCTTTGAAAAGAACTTCAAAACCTGTTTTCTTCTTCTAATGAGTGTTTTGCCTTTAACAGGTGAACTTCTGGGGGTGGAGTACCTTTACCAGCAAACTGGTAAAGTTCTCCAAGATTACCAACAGGCTGTTGAAGAGTCGGAGACGACTGACATGGAGATTGAGGACAGCTTCAATGAACCCGAAGAGTTTGAAGACTTCACTGTGGCCACTTTGGAGCCAGTGAGGACCTTCTCAGTCTCTTCAACGTCATCCTTGGCCCCCACCAGCAGTCTGTCAGCTCCAGACCCTCAGCCTGGCCCCTCTTGGTCTCCTCCTCCTCCTCCTGAGGGTCCTTCAACGAGTGCGACACACTCAGCGCCTGGACCTACACCACCATCTCCCTCTTCATCAGCGCCTGGACCTACACCACCATCTCCCTCTTCATCACCTTCCGCCACCACCTCTGTTCCCCCTTGTGTTTTATCCCCTGCTGAACAGAGCAGTGAGTTTAGTTAAACTTTTCTATTGAAAAAGGAAAAAGTAAAGTAGTATGTTATTTATTTATTTTGTTTTGCAAATGGGAAAAAGGTCTAGGAGAGCTTTAATTATAAGGATGTATCATGTTACTGTTTATTAAGGGATTTGCTTTTTTCTTTTCCAGCCTCCAAAACAGATCTGCCAGCAACAGTTGGACTCTTCATGTGACGTAAGACTAAGTTATTTTCAAAAGCATAAATGTCATTTTTCTTTCAATTTGATTCACTAACTGTTGTTCTTGTTTTCTAGGATTCTGTCGGCCCTGACAACGTGGAGGGTTATGGGGCCGTGCAGGAGCTGGCTGATTTCTTGGTCGGCCTCCGGCACAATAACCTTGTGGTGACTGCAGAGGAGTCAAACCGGATCATTTCCCTGTGGCAGTCATTGGGGGATTATGATAAACAAAAACCGGTTTACTCCCAGCGTCACCAAGCCCACCTGAAGCAGGGAAGATTTAGGGAAACCAAAAAAATTGTAGCCCCTGGCGTCGAAAGCACATAAAGGTGAGTAGACAAAAAACACACAAAAGCTGAGCCACCAAAAGAAGTGAAAAAAAACAAAATGATTGGCTTTAAAATAATACTTTAAATCATATATCCTTGTTTTTTTGTCCTTGCTTTTCCCCCTCTTTTTTCATGTAGGTGTTTTATCGGGGCTCACAGTCCTGCCCAGTGGCCAGACTGCAACCGAGTGACAGAAGCCATCTTTGTGAGACTCTGTGCCTTGTACCCAAACGTCGTCCGATGCGAAGGGAAGAAGGTTTCTCGGTTCACTATGGTGGTGCGGATGTACAGGACGATTAGAGAGTGCATCGTCTCAAATGCCAGAATTATGAGTGAGACCAGCATCCAGCTCCCAGAAGTAAATGCTGCTACAGTCACACAATGGTAAGTAAATTAGAATGATTTTAATAGATGACATTTTCAGTCTTTATGAATACATTTTCAACAACATCAAACAGAAAAAGATAAGAAGCTGTATCCTATAGAATGCATAGAGGAAAATCAAAACAGTTTAATCAAAAAAATAGGATCAAACAATAGTAGTGGGGTCTTTTTCATTTGTCTTGCATCTTATAAACACAAAGGCAGCTGGGGCTGTTACCCTGTTTTGATTCTATTGTTGAACCTTTTTGTTTTGCACGCATTTGCAGGTACAGCAGGCGCTGCCGCGCACAAAAAAAACTCATTTTGAACCAGGGCATCCCACAACCTGCTGCTTCCATGGCAGCAACAGAAAAACTACCATCTCCACTCCAGAAAGGACCACCTATACAGGTGGGGACCTCAGCTCAGCCTCACATTTTTGTGCTTCCGCCCAACACTGCTGGGGAGGCAAAACTTAAGCCAAAGCCACAGCTGCAGGCACTAGCACCCCAGCTGAGTTCTACACCCTTCATCATCCCATCAGGATCCACCTCACAGGTTTTGGTTCCTCCCGTTTTAAACGTCCCCTTCAGTTTTGTCATGCCTCCTCCTGCCGTGCCGATCATACTTGCTGTGCCGCCATCACCTCAGCCTGTTTCCAACACGCCATACACGACACAACAATACCGAAAGCGGAAAATGGAAGCAGAAAAAATGGGTATTATGAAAAGGAAATACATTAAAAAAAACAGAAACCATAACATGCAGCAAATGCGGTGGAAACAGACAGCCACCATCCCACCGTCAGTACTTTGGGAACTGGTCCTGTGAAACAACTGAAACTCAGTCATTTGACATTTGGAGGGCTGAGCTACAGAAGCGTGGATATGGGAAAAAAAGAGAGGAAATGACCCACCACCACCACCACCACCCCCGGCACCACCACCACTTTAAACAAAAAGCAGTCCTTGCACAGAAAAAAAAGGGCATCCAAAGCACCTATTGTTTTATATTGGTTTATATTTTTTTAAACATTGTAATGATGACACCATCTTTTAAATATTTTTCTATAATATTTTGTTGGTGTTTTCTGTAAGAATTATTGTGTTTTTTAAGCCTTAAGTCGTCTTTCTTGTTTAAATGTACCACCACCAGCACCACCACAAAAAGCAGTCCTTGCACAGAAAAATTTGCACATCCAAAGCTTGTTGTTTTATGTTGGTTTATTTTTGTGCTTTTCTACGGAAAAGGATTAGGGACATGGAGAAAAAAAATAAAAGGTCACAGAAAATTCTGACTTTAATCTCAGATCTACGGAGGCCTGTGAGCTACTTCCTTCAGTTAGCTTTAGCAGCACTGTGGAGTCATACATGCCGAGTGGAACTAACGAAAATGTCCTCTTAAGTTTCTTGTTGCGTGCTTGAAGTTTACCAGAGGAGCCACTGTGCTAACAGCACAACAGAAGGAGAGTAAAAAGAGATTTGTAATTTTTGAATGAAACGGCGACAGACTATGCTAGCATTTTGTAGCTGTAAAACGTAAAACGTCTTTTAAAACGAACGTACGCACTATGCTGTTGAAATATCAAAGTAAACATCATCTGTGACTGACAAAGTCGCAGAGTTTCAAGTTGTGCATTTCTGCACACTCACTGCAGCTTTGTTTGCATCATGCAGCCTGTTACATTCAACTACCTGATCATCTCATTTCTGGATATTTAAGACGTTTCACGTTCTGAACATACTACTGGACCTGTTTTTATCCGACAGATTGTTGTGTTTTTGTAAGCATGGGTGACTGTAATGGCCACCGATCTTTAATATTTTGCCATTACAATATTTAGCTCTCAGGCGTTCTGTCACGTCATTTTATATCTTTTTATCGTCTCATTGGCTGACATGCAGGACGGTGCCCCGTTTAATAAGTATCTATTGAAGGAATTTATATTTTTGTGGTTTTACTTCTTTTAGGTTTTCTGTCTTATCTTTTTATTTCAGCATTAGATTGTATTCAGATTAAGTGTGGAAGCTCCCGGACTTTGAATTTCAAAGGGACATCCTGTCTCTTTTCACTGTGAGCCCCAGAACTCACCCCCTACAGAGGCACCTGGGTTTTCCTAAGGACAGTGGAACTGTGGCTGCAACCTTACAATGGATCATGAAATTAACATTGCATGGGAAAACTTCTGGATGCAGATTCTCATGTGGAAGACCAAAAGGATGAGACTGGCGCCTATGGAGAGGGTTCCGGATGGGTGTTGAACTCCTGTGGGGACACAGTTGGGGGCCGGACACGTCCGTCTGCCATAGTAACCCCCACGGACTGGTTTGGCGCCCAAACGGATGCTGGGACCAAATATGGACTTAAGGGAGTGACCAGACCGGTCAGCCAGCCAATCTACGCGTCCTGGAGGAGGAGTGTGGCGGCCATGCTGTTTCCTGGAGGAGGGACTGCAGGCACGGAACAAAACCACGCATCAGGGGAGAGTTCCCTTGTGTTCCCATTCTCTCTTCCCCTGGGACACCCGGACGTTCGTTATCAATTCGTTATTAATTCGTTATGTTTAGAAATATTGTTAGGGAATAAATTCTTGTTCATCTTTTAAAAGAACGAATCCGTGGCTTTTCTTGTTTTCTCACTTTTTGAACACGCAAAGAAAGTATCTACAAAGCGACTAGATATTTTTCATCCTTCATTTTTGGTGAGCCCGACGTGATAAAAGTGATTTTTATAGAGATTTTGAAAGTGATTATAGTGATTTTTAAGTGACGGCAAGGAAGCCGGTGGATTGTGACGAGATCTCGTGAGACTTTCGGCGAAAAGTCAGTGCACTTCCTGCTCACGGACCAAACTCCTCAAGGCCTGATCATCAGAAAACCGGTAAGCAGACCTGTTTGAAATTCTGCGTATTGACTACGTTATTCAACTAGTGAATAACTCAAATGTGGGGAGTGGAGTGTGTGAGCGGCTAGCGCACCCGTATCGGTTTGTGGTTTATCCGTGTCCCTGGAAAAACAACGGTCAAAATACGGAGAATTGATTATTTGCAAATTAAGCTACGGCAGTTCGGTGCGCGTTAGCAGAAAACAGTTGACGATTTAAGCTAGCTCCGGCAGTGCGGTGCGCGTGAGCAAAGGAAAATATTGAGGTGGGTTTTACCGTTCCCTGAACAAAAGGTGTTCATAAATTCGGTAAGGTTTGCGTCTGTTGGAGCCTTTGCGGCTGGATCCGCATAAAAAACAGTGTTTGGTTAAATAAATTCGTAGGTTGCGTCTGTTTCCTAGGTTGCCTCAAAGGCAAAAAACAGTGTTAGATTAGAAACTAATTTTGCGCGTATAGGATTTTCGGAAGAACCACGAAAGGCGGCGACCTTTTACAAATTATTTTTTTTACTGCGAAGAGAAACCACAGAAGGATTCATAATAAACATAATGGGTGATTTTGACAAAGAACATGCGGACACCGGTGTATTTTCTTTTAATGACGGACTTGACGCTGCAGACCGACAACCTGACTGTGACGACAGATGTGAAAGAGACGTGAATGATGCAGAATGGGAGAGAATGTATGAGATTGTGGAAAGCCAAGTGTTGGGTGGAATAGAGAAGAGAAAGCGAGAGAAGGAGAGAGTGAAATTGCGTAAAGTATGGGTGCAGATGGATTTGAAACGGACTACAAGTTGGCTAACATTTAGCCAACAGTTAAGAAAGAATGAGGATTGTGTGATGAAACAGATCCAGGAGTTGAATGAGAAGGTGAAAGAAGGATCATGGATGGAAAAGAGAGGAATTAAACGGAAACAAAAGGAAGCTGATGAAATTAGACGTGCTGTTCATCAGTTGACTTTGGCTGCTACAGCTTTAGCTGCGGTTAAGGCAGAACAGCAAAGTTCTAAATGTACTGTGACACCATCCTCCCCCAAAGCCCCCCTTCCTGCGCTTTACCCTCCCCTTTCAGTAGGGACAGAACCCCCACCTGTAACTTTCCCCCCTCCCTATGCTCCTCAAAAAATGTATCCAATGTTGAAAATTTGTGGTGAAGTGGCTTGTGACATGGATGAAGATTTAACCCCTGAAGAGAAACAGCATATTGCCCTCATGCTGCGGGAGAGGCGGTCCAAAAGGGGTGACAAAAGAGCAGACCTCCCCCGAGACCTCCTGAATCCTCATCCAGACCCCCTCTCTGGGCCATGGGTAAGTTATGCAGGAGCATTTGCATACCCCTCACCTCAAAGTTCTATAGCTTCACAGGAGGACTCCATGGGAGCTGCAGCCATGGGAGCTGCAGCAGACCTGATTGACCCACAGGTTAAGCAGATCCTGGAATCCTATGAGACCCGCACTGCGCATCTTGAGAATGCATTGGAGCGTCTGGCAGGTCAGTATAAATCACCAGCTGAAGTCAAAAAATCTAAAAGACTATTATATCCAGAACAGGAAGGTGGCGATGAGGAGGAGGAGGAGGAAGACGAGGAAGAAGACCCTCCACGTCGACCACATGTCCTGTCCACCAACCAGGATTTGACGCAGGTAAGTAGACTGCAATATAATTTAAGACCCCGAAAAGGTAAGAAAGGAGGAGACACAACTCACATGTTGCCTATGATAGCGACAGGAGCTGGTTTACCCATTTACCAGCCCCTCCCGCTTAAGGATGTGTCGACGCTGGCTGAACGTTTACCACGTGTGTCGAATGGTGGACGTAACTTTCTTCAGCAATTATGTACAGTTATGCAAGGTCATGTTCCATGTCTGGGAGATTTAAGACAAATTTTAGGAGTAACAGCCACAGTTACTGAGCTCCAGTCCATCGAACAGCGTGCAGATGTGCAGGACCTCGCGGACTCCACTCTTTTAGTGGACGTTCGGGCTCAGGTTTTCAATGCAATCAGAGAACTTTTTCCAGATCCACAGACTGCAGCTCCATCCAGTTTCCCCTTCACAGGTAAGGACCCCAACTCACATTACTCAGAGTGTGTCCAGAAATGGACAGACAGCACGGGTAGAGATCCCAGCCTGTCACCTCCTGAGACAGTCATGTTCAGGACTGCAATCCTGGCAGGATTGCCTCAGGATGTGCGGGATGTTTTAAAAACAGACCCGGATTGGATGGCAAGTGATGAGTCTCGATTTAAAAGGCATTTGGTTTATCATTGCAGAGTGCATTTGGAGAAAAAAGGAAAAGGCAGAGGGAGAGATTGAGCAGTTAAAAGAGCAGTTACTGAAGCTACAGCTCGCACAAGCTCGTAAAGAAGCCACTCAGGACAAACAGGATAAAAAAGATGTTAAAAAACAAAATAATATGATGAGTCTAACATCCCCAGAACCAGCAGCAATGATGTGGCAGACACAGGTTTTCAGTGGCCGAGGAAGGATGAGAGGCAGATACCCTGGGAGGCGTGGCTCATCCAGAAGACCTCCTCCAGCTGCAGCTGGAGATGAATGCTTCATCTGTGGTGCTCCGGATCACTGGGCACGGAACTGCCCACACCAAGGGACCACAGGAGTGGCAAAATGGACAATACCACTAGGGGTGCCCAGGAGCTTTGGGACCACTTGGTGATGCCGGAGCCATGGTCCTTTTCAAACTCAGAGCCCCTACTGCTGAGACCTGCCTTCAGGCCCACCCTCAAACCGTTGCCAGGGACTTTCGATCCTGCCCCCTGGCCAGGAGCTGAGATTGTGATGGATTTCACAGACATGATCAACCCAGTGCAAGGTAAGCGGTATTTGCTGGTTATTGTTGACTCCTTTTCAGGATGGCCGGAAGCCTATCCTTGCAAGAAAGAGGACTCCATCTCTGTCATCAAAGCACTGGTAAATCACTACATACCCACACATGGTTTCCCTGCAAAAATTAGATCGGACAAGGGAACTCATTTTAATGGTAAGCATCTACAGCAAGTTGAAGCATCTTTTGGATTACAACATAAGTTTGGCTGTGTTTATCATCCTTCTTCACAGGGCTCTGTGGAACGCATGAATCGCACACTGAAAGAAAAGTTGGCAAAAATATGCACATCGACTAACATGGACTGGGTTACTGCTCTTCCTATAGCTTTGTTGGCCGTTAGATAATCAGTTAATCGCAGAACCGGTTTTTCTCCGTTCGAACTTTTGACTGGTAGACTGATGCCTGGTCCCTCGTCAACTATTAGACTGTTAGATGACACCCACTCCCCCAATAGGTCATTAGTCACATATTGGAAAATGTTGCATGCTTTTACATCTGCTTTTTCTGCGCAGATTTAAGACAAGGACGTGCCCTCAGCTGACCCACCGAGCGCAGATCTAGCTGACTGGACGCATGTTTACTTGAAAGCATTCAAACGGAAGTGGTCACAGCCTAGGTGGACAGGCCCTTATCGTGTCACGGCTCGAACAACATCTGCTGTGCAGCTGCAAGGCAGAAGTAATAGGTGGTATCATTACTCCATGTTGAGACCTTGCACTTCACAGGAACGTGGACAGGACGCCTGTTAATCTGAACGGTGCACTGAACTGTTTGTTGTTTTCACTTCACATTTCTGTTTTTCCATTTATATATATATATATTATTTATATTTATTTTCTATTTTTTCCATTTTTATTTTTAATTCAATTTCTATTCTTATTTTCTATTTTTTCATTTTAATATTTTTCTAGATGTTTGCTATGTTTTCTTCCATTAGTGGACTGGAGTTGTTCCAGTCCAAGAGAGGGAAATGGACAGTAAGGGGTATTGGTTTTGTTTTATTTTTACTATTTCTCGTATGGTTCATCTCTTTTGATTTACTAGGACTTCAAGCAAATCGTGCCAAATCTTACCTGACTCAAACCCACAGGCAGACGGCAGCAGGACATAACCGAATAAAGCGTGATGCACTTTATGATGTTTGGACTTACACCAAGGAAGCAGAGCAATTGATGTGTGGCCCTCTGGCGCCCCCTTTAGGAATTCCTTATTTTTGCTACAATCCCAATCAAACAATGGATGTGTTGATTATAGCACCAAGAGGGAATTTTAAGCATGATCACTGGGGAACAGCAAGTGAGTGGAAGGGTTATCACTGGTACATCCGAGGGTGGTTAGGAGATGGAGGATGGGGATCTATATTTAGATCCACGGCGGAATCATCTTGGAAGAAAGGTTCCTTTGGTTGGACATCCCAGGCTCAACAGTGGTCCAAAATAATTTCTAATTTTACAGTTTCAGATTCATTTTTCACTTTCCGTGTTAACACTACTGGTCAACCTTTTCCTACACCTACAAAGGGCTACATCAATTTATGTTCACGTTTACTTATTTGTGCTTGGGCGAATGGAAAGGATCCGTGTTGGCAGGTTATGTTCTGTCCAGATTTTAACGCTACCACCACCACCCACATACGAACAGTGGTAGGTTCCGGTCCGGCCAGACAGGTAAAAATCATTGAAGGTACTCCTTCCCCAGATAATTGGTTTCAGGCTACAACGGGTATTAGTGGAGACGCTAATAACTGGTTGCTGATGGTGGAACAGGCGGCTAACACGACCAAAGCTGACTGTCTGGTTCCATGGAAAACTTTAATCTCCTCCATTCTTGTTGCAGTAGCAGTTTTTTCAGCCATTCTAACTCTGTGTGGTTGTTGTATTCCCTGCCTTAGGACCCTCATGACACGCCTCAGAGAGCAGGCTCTGGGAGAGAAGGTTCAGGCGCATGGACAATATGTGCTGTTACCTGTCAGTGATCCCTTTTCACCACCGTGGCTGAGAAATCAGTCTGTGTGATTTTGTTTTGTCATAACATCTCTCCATTTTCTCCCTGAATCCTAGGTGTTCTTTTTTGCAGGAAGTGTTATTTTTATTGTCTTTATGTTTTATATTTTTAGTTTTTAGATAATTGGAATTTGCATTTTTAGTTTTTATTCGAATTTGCAATTTTGTGTTTTTGTATTTTCTTAATTTGCTCTATGTAATCTGTATTGTCAAAAGTGATCTGAGATTTGGTGGGCATTGAGTATCCTTAGGGATGACCGCCAAAGGGGCGTGGGGTCGTAGAGAGAATTTTACCTGTCTGAATACTAAATGAATCTTACACAAAGATGGTTAAAGTTTAGCTCCGACAGTTTTCGCTCCTACACTCTTTGCATTAATCAACCACCCAGTTTAAAAATCTCATTTATTGACATTGATTTTGTGTTGTAGAATGGGAGGGCTTACGACCACAGTTGCACCTGCTGAAATGTTTAGTTGTTGTGTATGTGTTTTTGTGTGACCTCACTTCATGAGGTCAAGAGAGGGAACTGAAGGAATTTATATTTTTGTGGTTTTACTTCTTTTAGGTTTTCTGTCTTATCTTTTTATTTCAGCATTAGATTGTATTCAGATTAAGTGTGGAAGCTCCCGGACTTTGAATTTCAAAGGGACATCCTGTCTCTTTTCACTGTGAGCCCCAGAACTCACCCCCTACAGAGGCACCTGGGTTTTCCTAAGGACAGTGGAACTGTGGCTGCAACCTTACAATGGATCATGAAATTAACATTGCATGGGAAAACTTCTGGATGCAGATTCTCATGTGGAAGACCAAAAGGATGAGACTGGCGCCTATGGAGAGGGTTCCGGATGGGTGTTGAACTCCTGTGGGGACACAGTTGGGGGCCGGACACGTCCGTCTGCCATAGTAACCCCCACGGACTGGTTTGGCGCCCAAACGGATGCTGGGACCAAATATGGACTTAAGGGAGTGACCAGACCGGTCAGCCAGCCAATCTACGCGTCCTGGAGGAGGAGTGTGGCGGCCATGCTGTTTCCTGGAGGAGGGACTGCAGGCACGGAACAAAACCACGCATCAGGGGAGAGTTCCCTTGTGTTCCCATTCTCTCTTCCCCTGGGACACCCGGACGTTCGTTATCAATTCGTTATTAATTCGTTATGTTTAGAAATATTGTTAGGGAATAAATTCTTGTTCATCTTTTAAAAGAACGAATCCGTGGCTTTTCTTGTTTTCTCACTTTTTGAACACGCAAAGAAAGTATCTACAAAGCGACTAGATATTTTTCATCCTTCACTATTTTCACAACATTTAATACCAGACCACGCAGATGTCCTTCTTTTACATTTGCATTAGTGTAAAGGAGGCGCAGGTTGCGGAAGTCACGTGACACGTCGGAGTCATGTGACTGGATACGCAATCCAAGGCAACCGTCATCTCTGCCTCAGGGTACAGACAGAAAAAACAGCCATGTGTTGATTATTTTTAACAGCCACATTAGCGAAGCTAACATCACGTCTATCAATTCTGCTACAATGTTTACAGAGAATATGCTTGAATATTTTGACAGGTGTAGTTTTGAGAGTTAGGGACAGTTTTAGTGTAACGTCATCAGGTCGTTCTCCAAAATAAATCAGATAATTGACTCAGTGTAGATCAGGATTTTCTAAGAATGCATTTTCACAGTCTATCTGGATGCACCTGATTTCTCCCAGGTATCAAATGTCGTCACAGGTTTGCACACAGCAATATGGAAGCTCCGTGTTAGTAAAGTTCTCATTTATCCAGGTGATGTCTTGAAATTGAGTCTTGGCATCTGGATTTAAAATCTTTCTTGAAAAAAAAGATGGACCTCCACATGCCAAGACTTAATTTTAAGACAAAGAAGATAGTTATTTTCTTATATTTTTACTGTGACTTCAAGTAAAACTCCTTTACTTTTTAAAAATTGTTATTATTAATTCATTTTTCTTTTGTGCAGATTGACCGTGATGTCATCGCTTTGGAGGAAGATGCAGCTCTGGGACAGAGACAAGCAACACACACAATCACCATTCACACACTTAACATTAATCAACTATAATGAAGCAAGTGTTTTTGGACTGATGGAAGAAGCTGCAGAAAACCCACTCATGCATGCAGGAGAACATGCTAACTCCACGCAGAAAGGACCCTTTTGGGATTTGAACCAGAGCCCTCTTGCTATGAGGCACGCCAGTAACCAGTACGTCATTGTGCAGCTGTGAGAAGTTTACTTTAAAAATAAGACCATTCTAAGTTAGAAGCAGGTACTAGAAACAATATTAATTTGAGTTTATTGTTTATAGCATGGTCAATTACAACATGCTTCCTTCAACACAGGAGCAGCACATATATAAATAAACAAAAAATAAGTCACAATCTGTGAGTATACATCCTTGTATCTCACTTTTCATGATACAAACTAAACAGTTAATGCTTGAAACGGGAAAGGAAGAAGCAAACGTATTTAATCCCTTCCCTATTATAATATGCATAACTAACAATGATAAATAGTTGCTATGTTATAAATTATAAACTGTAATGTTTCTATGAAAATGTTTGAATAAAGGTTTTTCTTCTGAAATGTTTTTGTATATATTTATTGGAACCATAACACCTTTGTTACCATATGGATGAGTTAAACAAGAGTTGCCAACATTATTTACAAGGACAGAACAAACACATGTAATGCAAGAGACTGAATATTTCAAAAGGATACAAATGAATCATAATGAAAATGTAGTTGATTTAATATTTCTGATCTTAGTTTACTATCATTTGATGCATCTGTTATAGAAATACTGAAAATCAAGAGTAAGTAACAAAATAATGAGAAAAAATGAGTTTAAATTTCACAGAAGAAATAAGACGCAGGGACAGGCTCCAGCAGCCCTATGAGCCTAAAACGGGTTCAGAAGATGAATAAAAAATAAGAAATAAAGTCAAATTAGAAGGAAAAGGTATGTCAGTTATCTGCAGGTATTCTCAGATATGTACTACTGCACATATAAATTAAAAAAAAACGACAAAATGAATAAAAAAATCAAGATCACTTGACAGCAGTGATAGCACCAAACAAAAAACTAAAGTTAGATAAAAGGTTTAAAATAGAACAGAATGAAATAAAACTTGATTAATTCCATAGCAGTTAAATTATTTTGTTACCATAGCTCCAATAAAAACTACAGATAAATAAGAAAACAAAATAAATGTGCTTCAAAATAATAACAAGAACAAGATTTCAGTGTCTAAGAGGCAATGTAGAGTCTAGCGTCTGATGGGAAGAAATCTCAGCAACAGGACTTCTTTTCTGCATGATGTGTAGCTGACTCCACAGTCAGGGATGTGAGGGGCAATTTCTGGATCCTTCAAAGCGATGACATCACTGTCAATCTGCACAAAAGAAAAATACATTAGTTTAAAAAATAATAAATGAGCTTTATTTGATGTCACAGGGAACATATAGGAAAAAAACAAGTCCAGTAGTCATTTCAGAAGCATTAATAAAGAAGTGATAGATGGAGCCTCTTTCTCTCTGTGTCCAAACGTTTGACATAAATGTAATTTGTGGCCATTTATAAGCCCAGTAAAATTCTACCAATGTGGTTAATCAGGTGAATCCAAACGGACTATGAAAATGCAGCAGAGAGAAAATAGTAGACTACAAAAGAGTCAATCATCTGATTCTGCAGAAGTACGTAGATAAAGACGTAACGTTCAAGCTTCTCGGTGCTTTAAAAAACCCCGCCCAAAAGAAAAAAAAAACAAAAACCCCGCCCTGTAAAAAAATAACAAACTGTACCCTGTAAAGATTGTTGTGGTGCTTATAGCTCCGCTAATGTGGGTGCTAATGTGCTTTGAAGATGGTAAACACATTGCTGTGATTCTCTGTTCGACGAAGAAGAAACGGCGGTTGCCGTGGATACGCACAGCTACTCTGGGGTGTCACGTGATTTCCACCACCTGAACTTTATTTAAACTCGCGCAGATACAGAATAACAAAAACTGTATTGTATTAAATGTTCTGAAAGGGTATGATTCAGTGACGGGGGACCGTCGTTTGAAGAGTGTTATTTTGGCAATGAGATAATAAAAAGAGGGAACGTGTCACGTGACGAGAAGGCGGAAAACTGAATGTTGTGTGTTGGAATGTAAAGATCGGTGGGTCATTATGCATAAAACACACACGGCACAAACAGGCACGACAATGGGGTACTAAACATATCTAGACAAAGCCTTTTTTGCATCAGCTAGACTGAGCTATGAAAAAGCCCTGCATCGCTGATGCAAAATGCTAGCATAGCCTGCTGCCCTTTCATTTGCATGATCCAGTTTAAAACAATTTCTTTTTTTACCTACCTTCTGTTCTTCTATTAGCGAAATGACCTCCTCCGGTGAGCTTTGTGTATCCAAAAAGAAACTTAAAGACGTCCATTTTGTTGGTTTCTCTTCTGCAGCTCCTCGGACTCTGCAGTGCTGAAGGATGTGGCTCACATGCGCCAGAAGCGAATAATTCTGAGATTAAAGTCAGAATTTTCTGTGACCTTTTATTTTTTTCTCCATGGCCCTAATCCTCTTCTGCACATGTGTGGTCTTATCAGCCTCTCATGGTGGAAAAAGTATTATCTGATCTTCTTCATCCACTAAATCAGTGGTTCCCAAACTGCCCCCCCCCCCCCAGTATTGCAGGGGGGGCGCGGTGGAGTTTAGAAACAAAGGATTTGTATGTTTGTTTCAGTGTGGGGGGGGGGGCTCGAAAATATTCTAATCTTCAGAAAGATTAGAATATTGGGAACCACTGCACTAAATCATCTTCAAATGGACACGCCATGCTGCTGCACCTCTATGAAAACAAACTAACCTTCAACTAAACCTGCTACAGACCAGGTTATGTTCAGAGCATGAGTTGCTATGGCAACTTGACATACTCTGAAACATACCTCCATTTCTGGAACCGAAAACTAAGGTTATCCACTTCCTTAGCCTCAAACTTACTGTGGGAGCTAGTGTAACCGGATCACTTCTGCGTTGTGTTTAGGAAGTCAAAAGATCTCGGGACACAGCAGCACCCTGGAGAACACCTCCGTTTATTGCGCATCTGACAATTTTCCAAAAAAGAAAATAGAAATCACGGTGTTAGCATCCCGTATTAGCTCCTCTCCCGCTGGACAGTAAAACAAAAAGGGGCCCTGCTAACACATACCTGACAATTTTCCAAAAAAAGAAAATAGAAATCACGGTGTTAGCATCCCGTATTAGCTCCTACATGAGGGTGAGAGGTAGAGGGAGCACAGAACATGAACATGAAATCCTTATTCTGAAATAAACAGTTAACATCTACAAAGGTTTTTATGCTTTTCAAAACAGATTCAAAATAATAACAGTATATGGGACAATAATTAACATAAAGTGAGGATTCATATGGCTAACATTACAGGACACCCACCTTCCCCGCTGGACAGTAAAACAAAAAGGACAGAGGGAAGGCAAGCGCCAACCTTATAAAGAGAAAACCAGCGAAGAAGAACACGTTAAGGAGGAGCTACAAAACCCAACACAGAATACAAGGGGGAAAGAAACTTAGAGACAGTCAATATTTTGTGTAATTAAAATGAACAGATCACGTCCTGTTACACTAGCAGAACCTGCTTTCTGGAATACCCCCCTGGGGCCTGAAGGATTTTTTATTTCTGTGGTTCTCATCATTATCATTATTATCATTAATTTTACTTTTACATTGTAGCTTAGTCTTATTGATTGCAGTGTGTGTGCTCCTAAATCTGGACTCTGAAAGATGCATATTGACCTCACATTCTTAAGAGGTCAGCTACTGATTGCAGCTGTCAGCTTTTCCTGTGTAGAGGGGAGGAAGATGTTGGTTTTTAGCAGACGAAGCAGTAATCTAGACGTCGCCGTTATTCACACAATCTGTGGATCAGATCCTATCTGTGAGAGAAAGCTTCAGGCGTCCGGTTCTCCGCAAGAACAAAAGACTGAACTTTGACCCAGAGGCTTCTTGCGGTTCTTGCTGTCAATCTGATTTGTAATGGACATATCTGAAGGAAACCAGATGTCGCTGAGGACTTGTCTCCGTGAGGGTGTGGACTAGATTCAAGAAGGACCATCGACTATTGGCTGATGGACGAAGATGGACTATCTGTTAGCCAATCTGAGTGTTCCGGGGCGAAGATTTGACGGCCTTTCTACAGAGGAGGAGGAAGCCCAGAATTTGTCTTTAAAAGTTTCAGCAGAGTACTTTTTCATTGTCTTCTCTCTTGTGGCTTTCAAGTAAGACGCATGTAACTTCTTGCGTTTTGAGGCCCTCTAAAATGAAGACCCAGATCTGTTTTTAATTCTGTTTAGAACTATTGTTAGGGTAATAAATTCTGTGTATTTTACTTGGAAAGAATCCTGGTTTACTTCCTCCCGGCTGTCCGAACATGCGTGGAAAAGCTGAGAAGTGAACAGACTTTTCCTTTAGGCCTGTTTCAGAAAGGAGGTTCAACCAACTCTGAGGTTGAACTTGAACTCTGAGTTGATCTACCGAGAGATTAACAACTCTGAGTTTTCTGTTTCAGAGAAGCTGATCGGAGTTAGGTTAATCAACTCTGAATGGACGAATCGGAGTTGAGCGTGCGCACCGCGACCATAAGAAGCCATTATCAATGGAGCGCAGATATCACGAGTCACCATGGCAACCGTGGAAACAAAGAGGTCTGCATATTTTTCTCCAGCTGAACTTGACGTGCTGCTGCAGAGTTACAGTGAATATGAGCACATATTCCAGAAGAAAAGCAACACCGCTGCATCTGCAACACAGAGACAGTTAGCGTGGGAAAACAGAGCTGCTCACGTTAATGCGTAAGTTTGATTTAAATCATTGTTATAAAATATTGGCTGTAATAACTTTTTAAGTAGCGTGAGGTGTGAAATTAAAAAATGGCGATATTTAGTTGTACTTTGAAGTGTTATTCCTGGTGTAAATGCATGAAATGCTGCATAGTGTACAGAACCAATCTGGGGAAAAAATGTATTTAACGTCTGTAATGTTTAGAGGACTTTTTTGTTAACCTTCCCCTCTTGCAAACGTTGGTCAGTTTAATTTTAATACATGCAAAAGTGAACTTTTGTCTACCCTTGTATTGATCAAGTGGTGTAGGTTTATTAAGAAAGTAACTAGTACTAGCAAATTGTGTTTCTGTCATGGTTGCCCTCTAGTGGTGTTTCTTTTGGTTGCATTTCTGGCAGGTTAGCTGTGGTCCCTCACTAATTGATCACAGCTGCCTGCAATCATGTTGCTTCTTATTTAGGTTCTGGGGCCTGTTTCAGAAAGGAGGTTCAACCAACTCTGAGGTTAAACTTGAACTCTGAGTTGGTCTACCGAGAGATTAACAACTCTGAGTTTTCTGTTTCAGAGAAGCTGATCAGAGTTAGGTTAATCAACTCTGAGTGGACTGAATCGGAGTTGAGCGTGCGCACTGCGACCATAAGAAGCCATTATCAATGGAGCGCAGATATCACGAGTCACCATGGCAACCGTCGAAACAAAGAGGTCTGCATATTTCTCGCCAGCTGAACTTGACGTGCTGCTGCAGAGTTACAGTGAATATGAGCACATATTCCAGAAGAAAAGCAACACCGCTGCATCTGCAAAACAGAGACAGTTAGCGTGGGAAAACATAGCTGCTCAAGTTAATGCATAAGTTTGCATTGAAATCATTGTTATAAAATATTGGCTGTAATAAATAACTTTTTAAGTAGCGTAAGGTGTGAAATTAAAAAATGGCGATATTTCGGTGTACTTTTGAAGTGTTATTCCTGGTGTAATTGCATGAAATGCTGCATAGAGTACAGAACCAATCTGGGGGGGAAAATGCATTTAACGTCGGTAATGTTTAGAGGACTTTTTTGTTAACCTTCCCCTCTTCCAAACATTGGTCAGTTTAATATTAATACATGCAATTGTGTTTTTAAAAGTGAACTTGTGTCTACTGTTGAACCTTTCGCTGCGCGAAGACTTCTCCTTTCTTTTCTCTCGTCTTTCCGACCGTGGTCAGAAGCGCAGGGGAGATTTCCTTCAGAAGGCAGTTCTCCTTCGGGGTTCACTTCCCCGTTCAAAACCCTCAACCTCCAGAGCGGATTAAAAATGACTCCAAAACAGTTATTCTGGGAATGACACCTTCTCTTTATTTAACTAAGTGCTCCGTCCTCAGAACACACAATATATACCACGCACACACCTCCGCTCCGTGCTCACCCCCCCCCCCCCATCTGCACCTGCACTCGCCCCTCCCCTTGTCTCTCGTGGATCGCACCCCGCTCAGCACACACACGCTGCAACACTACCCTTGTATTGATCAAGTGGTATAGGTGTATATGGGATTAAGAAAGTAAGCAGTACTAGCAAATTGTGTTTCCAAAAAGTAATTGTTACTTTAATCTAATTCAATGTCCCTGATTTCATTTTCATGTAGATGCAATCCTGCAGGAATTAAAAGAACATGGCAGCTGCTAAAAATGAAGTATAAAAACATAATTCAATCAGGTAAAATTTGAGCATGTCATGGATGTAGGCTTTGTTGACAATATTTGACATATGAAACATCTACATAGCAATATCTAATGTTGTTTTCATTGTATATATGTAATTGACTGCAACGAAAAACGGTAACGCTCAAACAAAAACGTGTGGGGAAATGACAAAAAATCGAGTCCTCTCAAAATCCTCGTACGAGGTAAATATAATTCTCTATGAATTAATGCAGCCTCCTCGTCTATTGGGTCCTCCAAAAAAGAACAAGCCATTCTTGTCACTTAGCTTGTCTCTGTGTGACTGGAATGTGGGCAATGAAGGTTAAAGCGAAAAATACCGCTTTGTCTTTAAAAAGGGGAGGGGACCGGCAGAAACTTTGAGTTTGGAGAATAAAACCTGCTCCCGACCAGGTTAGGTTCACAGCATAAGTAACCATGGACACTGACTCCGAGTAGAAGTTACCTCTCTTTCAGAAACGGGTTTGACTTACTCTGCTTTCTCTGGTTTAACAAACCTCCCATTCTGAAACGGAAAACCCAGAGTTTCCCTGATTTCAGGGTTAACTCACTCAGAGTTTACACTTAACCTCCTTTCTGAAACAGGCCCCTGTTCTCTCTGTGTTTTGTGTTGGAGCGACTTCTATGTTTGGTTCAAGTAAAAGCTTGAAACTTGATGGATTTGTTTGAGTCTTCCTGCTTCTGGGTTTTATCCTCTCTGACCACCTGTAACAGTTTCCAAAACGTCATTGTTACATTAATCTAATTCAATGTCCCTGATTCCATGTTCATGTAGATGCAATCCTGCAGGAATTAAAAGAACATGGCAGCAGCTAAAAATGAAGTATAAAACATAATTCAATCAGGTCAAATGTGAGCATGTCATGGATGTAGGCTTTGTTGACAATATTTGACATATGAAACATCTACATAGCAATACATATCTAATGTTGTTTTCGTTGTTCACTGTCATTTGATTTGTCTTCAGCCAACAGAAAGAAGGCAGAGGCTCACAAAACAGGGGGAGGTCCTGCACCCCCACCTCTGACAAATGCTGAGGAGATGGCCCTGAGTCTGAACAGTGGAAGGCCAGTGGCTGAGGGAATTCCTGCAGGGAGTTCATCACAGCCAGTCACTCCCCAGGACACAAGTGCCTTCATAACATGTAAGAGCCCACAGGCGCACACACACACACTTTATATATATTTTCACTTCAAATGTGCAAAATGCCAGCCTCAAGCCACTCAGAAGCACCAGTACTTGGATAAATATATATAATATTTTAACATTGCATTGGGTTTTGCATTGGTCTCAACAGGTACTGATGGCAATATCTTCCTTTTAGACCCTCCCGTCACAACTGAACCCCAGGCAGTTGTAAGTAGCCTACATAACACACCAGAAATTAGCACAAGTAGTGTTATAAAGTGTGCTCAACCAAATGCTCATCTTCTCAGGATGAAGAGGATGACACACTGTCTGCTTATACCCACAGACCTATAGAGGTAATCTTATGTTTGTACATGTCAAACAATCACATTCACATAATTGTGTCGACTAACCTATTCTTGCCCCCCCCCCCCATCCCCACCCTCCAGAGTGTGGAGGAACAACCGCCGCAGGATGAGGATGAGGATGAGGAGGAGGGTCCATCAAACTCCTCTGCACGGATGAACACAGTTCAGTGACGTACAGTAAATGCCAGAGTGTGATTCTATGGAATTCATGTTGAATGAACAGGATTTAACCCCACACTACTGTATTAAACAAATAGAGAAAACTGATACAGAGATGTCCTACTTAGATGGACAGATCCTTAAGTCAGATCTGGAAATTGAGATCCTAAAACACAAGCTACAGGTATGGTGTGTATTGTGATTGGTGAATTCTAGAAAGGTTTTGGGAGAATATTGAATTCTTATTGTTGCTTTTCAATTTGTAGGAAATAAGGAAGACCAAATAAATTGTGACTTGAATTTATTCATTGTGGGATTCTTTTTTTATTTATCTTTTTTTTTCTTGTTGTGGTAATTCTCTATGAATTAATGCAGCCTCCTCGTCTATTGGGTCCTCCAAAAAAGAACAAGTCATTCTTGTCACTTAGCTTGTCTCTGTGTGACGGAAATGTGGGCAATGAAGGTTAAAGCGAAAAATACCGCTTTGTCTTTAAAAAGGGGCGGGGACCAGCAGAAACCTTGAGTTTAGAGAATAAAACCTGCTCCTGACCAGGTTAGGTTCACAGCATAGGTAACCATGGACACTGACTCCGAGTATAAGTTACCTCTCTTTCAGAAACGGGTTTGACTTACTCTGCTTTCTCTGGCTTAACAAACCTCCCATTCCGAAACGGAAAACCCAGAGTTTCCCTGATTTCAGGATTAACAGAGGAGTAGTTCGGGAGTAGTGAAACCAGGATTAAAGTGGATTAAAAATACACAAAATGTATTGGCCTAACAATAGTTCTAAACAGAATTAAAACAGATCTGGGTCCTCATTTTAGAAGGCCTACAAAACGCAAGAAGTTACATGCGGTTTAAATGAAGGCCACAAGAGAGAAGACAAAAGACTCTTCCAGGGCGGGGCCCTTTTAACATGTGGTCAGAGCCTCCACCCACGGAAGCATCATGGCGGCCGAATCTCCGCCCCGGAACACTTCAATAGTTCAAATAGAGTTAGAGCACACACCTTATCAATAAGACTAAACTTCAATGTAGTAAAAAGTAAGACAGAAAACTCTAATAAAATGAGCACCAAAAATATAAATTCCTTCAAAACAAACCCAGACCACCTCCACAGACGGGTCAGAGAGCGGTTCCTGGTCCCAGAACAGGATCCACTTGGGTGGATTCAGACTGAACATTTGTTCCAGATTATCAGGAAACAAACTCTGGTTCACTTTAAACCAAATGTGTCCAGTCTGAACACAGCCTCAGTTTTCTTTTCATGGACTAAACTCACTTCAGCTGAATTCTGATCCTCCGATTGTGTTTCCATTGTTTCCACTTTACCAGAAATAAACTTTATGATTAGAAATCTTCATGAAACCAAATCATCCTTCATAGAAATGAGAACAACTCTGTGGAAAAGTTTTTCTTCTGCAGCTGTTCTACAGAAACTAAAAAGTAACTCAGGACTCATGTTACAGTTTTCAGAGAGTAATCCTGTAAGGTAATGGATTACTTTAGAACAAGTAACCTGTTATTCTTTCCAGTTCAGAGGTTCAACAGTGGAATCAAAGTCTCTGTTGGAGCTTTGAGAGGAAGAATTCATGTCTTTCTTTCTGTTCTCCTCATTCTTTGATTTCTGTCTGTTTTTCTTGATGCTTCATGTTTCCTGAAGTGTAGAAACAGGAAGTTTGTTGTTTCTGTGTCAAAGTGACTGAATGGAAATGTTGCTGCTGCAGCTCCATGTCTCCACCTGCTGGAGGGAGAGCAGAAGTGCAGCAGCTGATGGCAGCTTCCTCTGATGATGAGGAGGGTTTCCTCTGCAGGTGAAGGTGTGTGTGAGCTGATGTGGATCCAGTGAATCCAGCAGCATGGATCAGTGGGAGGAGCCACAGGAGGGAGCCCCTCCCTCTAAAAGCAGAGGTGGTAACCATGACAACCAGAGCAAAGCTCAGAGGTGAGATGAACATCTCCAACTGTCCATGATCTTCTCCATGTCAGAGCTCAGGACTCACACCAGCAACCTGCAATCTCCACAGGAACCAACCTGGACCTGGATCTGGACCAGGATCTGATTCTGCATCCAGCAGTGTGTCCTCCAGGAGTGATTGGTCAAAGGATTTTGATCCAGACTTTAAAGACATCCCTTCAGGACTGGAACAGTGAGTGTTTGTCAGAGTTAAAGGAGGCTGGATTCTAGTTCAGATGATCTGTAGTTTTCAGTTGTCAGGTTTTGGTGAGAACTTGTGCAGCAGAGTTCTGGAGGAGCTGAGGGTTCTTAATGTTAGTTTTTGGAAGACCAGCAAGCAGGGCGTTGCAGTAATCAATAAAATCAATAAAAACATGCATTTGCATTTCCATATTAGCAAGAGAGGGTAGTGGGCGGACTCTAGCTAGATTTCTAAGATGCTGAAACAGTTTTAACCATCTGTTTTATTTGAGGGATAAAAGTTAGCTTAGAGTCTACAATAACACCCAGGTCTCTGACTGTTTCTGAATGGCTTAATAAATCTTCCTCTAGCTCAGTGCCTCTCAATTATTTTTCCAAGGCCCCCTAGGAAAACGAAAATGTTTTGCGCCCCCCTTAACCCCCCACCCCCCCCACACACACATAAAAGACACACACACTCGCCGCAGAGACAATATATTAGGTTAGTATCTCTAAAAATTGTGTAAGTGTACCTAAAATTGTATCTTTTAACAATAATAAAAATGAAAAAAGCAATATAAATCCACTTTCAACAAATATTAAATGTATTTAGCCATACAGAAACCCTTCTATAGTCTAAAACAGAATAAAAGCTTCAAATAAAAATATCTGTCAGTCCTTATTTAAACTAGAAACATTCTGACCAACTGAACCATTTAAAGCAGAGAAAAATAATTCAATAAATAATATTACATGTAAATTGATCTGAAACATTAACACAGCAGCACCAATATATTTAACGTTTTTAGTCTGAAGAAATAGTTAAAAAAAACAGTGGGCTGATTTTTTTTTTTTCTAAATGATGATTGTTTATTTATGATGTCATAAAGTGCAGCTGTTTTCCTGCATTACCTGCTGTCTTTCTGTTAAATACTGACAGCAACCAAACCACAGGCAGACAAAGAAAACATTTATGGAAAATAAAGACGTCATCAAAATGTCTACAATAGTTTATAAAGAATGTCATTTTTAGCATGAGATTAGTAATCTAAAGGCAGTGATGATCCTGATCTGGGCAGCTCTCCGCGTTCCAACTCTTAGCCGGATCCCACCGCCAACCCCCCCCCCCCCCCCTTCATTTTCTCTCACACGCACACGCGTGTGACAGGAGATGGGAGCACCTGCAGAGACGGAAGCTTACACTTTCAGGCTGTTACAAACTCTGTGATATAGGAGATAATAAACAGTGGCGCAGATTTTTTTCCAAGCACTGAGCTGCTGTCACCGCCGACCCCAGTTAAATTTGCGCAACTGTGCCTAAGACCGCTGCTTCTTCGCGCCCCCCCTTGCATCGCCCCACTATTTAAGAAGCACTGCTCTAGCTTCACAAACTGTTTGTCTTTTAGTGTCAGGAAATTTTCATTTTTTTCCTGGTTGAGCTGCTGATAATTATTTGCCATCCATAATTTCACATTTAAAATAGCGACTCGTCGTATTTCAGGCAGGCACACTCTGCAGAGTTACAGGTTACTCCCCTAGGGCGGGTCAGTCAATTAATTCACCTGCTCAGTGTCCTATTTAAGTCAGGTGTACAATTGATAATTCTCTCTTACCTTCAGCGCTCATTCTTCGTCCCTCCCTCCTCCCCGGCTTCCACCTGGAGCTCTGTTAGGGTTTTTGTTACCCAAAAGTTTAAGGAAAAGAATTATCTCAAGGAATTGAATGGAGCCTTATGCCAAACGTAGTTGTGAATTCAAACGAAGTTGTGAATGCCAACCTAAAGTTGTTGTGAAACCTAAAGATGTTGTGAAATAAATATTCTTCTGCAAGAGTTGTCTGACTGAAATATTGTTTAAAAGTGCTTCTATTGGTCTTGTGTCATCAGGAGACATAGCTATGTACAGCGGTGCATCATCAGCATAGCTATGAAAGCTGATGTTGTGGCTTCTGATGACATTCCCCAGAGGAAGCATGTAAATGTTAATAAGCAAGGGGCCAAGTATGGAACCTTGTGGCACACCACAATTAATTTCATGGACCCCAGAAAAATCCATGATTACCAAGAAGTTTCTCTCCATGAGATACGATTTGAACCACTTGAGAACAGTCCCTGAAAGGCCAAGACTTTTAAGTCTGTTTACAAGGATCAGGTGATCAACAGTATCAAAAGCTGCACTTAGATCTAGTAGAACTAGTACTGAGATCTGACCTGAATCCAAGGCACACCTGACATCATTAACCATTTTTAACAGGGCTGTCTCTGTAGTGTGGTTCATTCTAAAACCAGATTAGTTTATCTAAAAAATGTTGTTTTGTCAAACAAGCTCATTCAGCTGAATAAAAACACGTTTTTGTGAAACCTTGCTTAAAATAGGAGTTTGAGAGTATTTACACTGTGGTCTGTTAGATACATGTGCAAAGGAGACAGCTCTGGGGGAAATAACTGTTCCTCAGTCTGCTACGAGCGGGACCAGCTGACGACCTGCTGTTGCCGTGGAAACAGACTTTGGAGCACAGAAGCTGCAAATGCAGCTGGTTTCTTCCTGCAGGGTTTGTCTGTTAGACCTTCCTCAGGCAGAAGAGTCCAGAACCAGATCTGAAATCCTGAAGGTCTTTTTCACAACACAAACCCTGACAGAGACTCCCAACCATCTGACTTTCAGAGAGGCTTCAGGAATCCTGTTTGAGGAGTTTAGGGTCAAAAGAAAATGAGAAAAAAAGAGAAGTGATGGTAAATGGAGACAGAGTTGATCCAGTTCCCTCAGACCTCCATCATCATTGATGTTTGGAGAAACAGAAAGAGAAAAAGTCCAAACCTGTTGATGTTTGACAGAAGAAAACAATCAAACCATAAATCCAGTCAATGATTACACATCAACCAATCATCTGTCGACTGCAGAACAGTTTTATCAACTTTATGATCTGCTCCAGGATCAGACCATGTCCTTCAGGTCCAAAGTCCACAGGAATCTGCTTCCTGCATTCAGAACCAGTTTGAAACTGGAGCTGGTTAGACTTCAGGGTCACAAAGCGGTTCCAAAGATCCAGAGGAAGAAGTCAAAGAAAGAACAGATGCATTAGTGTCAGAGGGGTGAGTTGATGGAACAGCTGGGATGGAAAGAATGTGGATGTTTGCATTTCAAAGACTTTCAGAAGAAGTTCTTGAATGTTAGGACTCAGCTGGGAGCCTCTTTGTTGGAATCTAAAGGATCCTGGTTAAGATCAGATCAGATTGATCCAGCTTTAGTTTGGAGTTCTGGATCAGGAAGTGATGAAAGGATTTGGAGGAGTTGAAAGGAGGATCAATCATCTGAGCTTCAGCTTTTTCAGTCCCATTTAATCTGGTTGTGGTTTTTCTGTCTTTACTTCTTTCTTCATCCTTCAACCAAACAAAGAAACAAAGTGAAGATCTTCACCTCTGCAGGTACAGACCATGAGATCATCTGCAAACAGACTGAGGCTTTGGGGATCTTCAAACACTGACCTCTGCAGGGCAGAATAGGAAGTGCAGCTTGATGTCTGAATGGAGGAAATGTTTGATCTTCCTCAGATGGAATGAGAGGCTCTCATGTGAGGAAGAACATCTGAACAGCTTTGATCCTTTTCTGCTGCTTTTGCTCTGATGTTGCTTCAATTCTGCTTCAACACATTTGGATTTCAACTCCTTTCATGTAGAGGTTTTTAAAGAAGAGGCTCAAGACCCAGCTTTTTAATTTAGTTTTTAGTTGATTTTAACTGCTAATTTATTCTATTAGTTTTAGTATAGGCTAATTTATGTATTTATCTTCATTTTATGCATCTTATTCTCAGTTTTATGTTTTTATATACATCTTGTGTCTTTAATTTTAGCTTCTTATCATGATTTTAGCCCCAGTGTTTCTTGTGGGGATCTTTTCCTCCAGGGCTTGCCGGCTTGATCAGCGGTTGTTGCTGCAGTTGTCGCCCTTGCTGGGGCAGCTGGGGTCTAGCTTTGCAGCTTCACGGCTGTGAAGTGGACCCCAGTGTTGTCCCAGTCTGGGTGGGCGCTGTGGCGATGCTCCTATGGCCAGGCTGGCTCCTGGTATGAAGGGATTCCCAAATACTGTTTACCATACTTGTTTGTTTGTTTGCTTATTTATTTATTTAAAGTTACATAGTCATTATTCTTTGTACGTAGGGGCCAAGGGTCATGTGTTTTAACGGAGGGGAGTGGGAAGGGTGAAGGGTGGGTTTGGTTTTTACTGTAATGTTGTGTGTTTTTTGTTTTTAATGTTAATGCGCTTCGAGCTACACAAAATGCATGAGAAGGGCTATTTTACAAATAAAGTTTGATTTGATTTGATTTGATGGATTTTCCTCAGAGCAGATCTACTGGTTTCTGGACATGAAGGAAAACAGGTCAAAGGTCAAATGTCAGGGATGAAACTGAGTTCATCCAGATGTTTAGTTTTAGTCCAGAAAAACAGCAGAAAAGAGAAGTTGGTTCAGATCCACAGAGTCCTGCAGGGATCAGAGTCCTGATCCTGCTGCAGACAGAACTTCTCAAAACATTTGAATCTTCATCTGACTGAAAGGAGAAAGACTTTTCTGCTGCAGCAAACAAAGGTTTGATGAAGCTGTTGAGGATTGAAGATGAAGCTCTAAAGCAGAAACTTGATCCTAATGATGATGATGATGATGAAGATGATGATGAGGAGGAGGAGGGTTTCCTCTGCAGGTGAAGGTGTGTGTGAGCTGATGTGGATCCAGTGAATCCAGCAGCATGGATCAGTGGGAGGAGCCACAGGAGGGAGCCCCTCCCTCTAAAAGCAGAGATGGTAACCATGACAACCAGAGCAAAGCTCAGAGGTGAGATGAACATCTCCAACTGTCCATGATCGTCTCCATGTCAGAGCTCAGGACTCACACCAGTAAACTACATTATTCACAGGAACAAACAGGGGCCTGGACTTGGATCTGGATCCAGCAGTGTGTCCAACAGGAGTGACAGGTCAAAGTATCTTAATTCAGACTTCAAAGCCATCCGTTCAGGACTGGAACAGTAAGTTTTTGTCAGAGGCTGAATTTGCTACATGAACTATCGTGATTTATCACTGATTCCAGTTACAATACCTGCATGATAGGCTGAAACTGTCAGCAAAATCAAAGACAGGAAAATAGTGAGATGGCAGACAACACATGCAAAAACGTGTTTTGCAAACGCAAAAAAAGTTTTTGAAAGCAAGAAAATATGTTGAAGCAACGAAAAAAATTGAAAAGCAAATATTTAATACTTTCATTTGCAACTTAGAAAGTTTTATTTGCAACGTAGTAGCAAAGGAATATCACTTCACACATGCAGTGTCACACAGTTGTCAGAAGGGGGCGTTAGAACAGACTGTCTCACTGCAGATCAGTCTGTTCATGATCTGAGTTCAATAGTTCAACATGAAGAGAATCTGATGAACAGAAGAGATGAGTTTCTAATAAAACTGTTGTTTGTCCATCAGGATTCAACAGAGACCTGGACCTGGATATGGATCTGGACTTGGATCTGGATCTGGATCCAGCGGTTTTTCCTACCGGAGTGACTCATCAAAGTTTTATAATCCAGACTTCAAATACATCCGTTCAGGACTGGAACAGTAAGTGTTTGTCAGAGTTAAAGGAGGCTGGATTCTAGTTCAGATGATCTGTAGTTTTCAGATGAAGGACTTGAGGTCTGGTTCAGTTCTGGATCTCTCTGATCAGACTCACTTGGAGCATCATGTGTGTGATGAGATCTTTTCAGTTGAGTCTTCTGAGAGTCACTGAGAGACATCAGAGATGTTGGAGAAGAAAACATGTTGACTGCTGACTCTGACTGACAGCAGCTCCAGTCTGATTCCAACCAAATCAGGAGAAAAGTTCCAGTTTTCTCTGGTTTGCTAGATTTTCTTGGTGGAGTCTTGGTGTCTGACTTTGGTTTCATAGTGTGGCTGATTTCTCCAAGTCTGACAATTCCACTGGTTTCTGTTTCTGGAGAAGATTCAGATGAACATGTTCTCCTCAGTCCAGAAATGCTTGAAGAATCTTTTCTAACAGTTGTAATAGACACAGCATTTCTGGAAGTGAATTCAACATTTAATCCTTTCATGTCTAACATAATTTTTAATAAGATAAAAATATTCTTCAGTGTTTTTTCTATTCAAGTTGATACTAAATGAAGTAGAGTCCTGGATTTCAGAGTATTTTGTGAATTAGTTGCATACAGCGTGAAAGGGTTAAATGATGAAGGTTTTAGTGTAACTATTGATCATCTGCTAGTTACAGTGTCTTGTTAAAGTTTTCACTCCTTTGGATGTTTGTCCCTTTTGTTGCTTTTATAAATCACTCATGGTCAATAACATTTACTACAAAAAAACCTTCAATGTCGATGTGGAAACAGAATTTTACAAAGCAATGTCAGTGAAACAAAATATGAAATGAAATATAAATGTTTTCATAATAATTCACCTCCTCCAAGTCAGTATTTAGTATATTCACCTTTGGCTGCAATCACAGCACTGAGTCTGTGTGGAGAAGTCTCAGTCATTCTGTACACTAGCAGGAGTTTTGCTCCATTTGTCTTTGCAAAACTGTTCAAGTTCTGTCAGGTTGCTAGGATACAGACATGAGCAGGCCTTTTCAATTCCAGCCACAGGTTGAGGTCTGGGATTTAGGTCTGGGCTTTGACTCGGCCACTCCAGTCGCCAGGTGAATAATACCAACAGTATGAAATCATTTTGGCGGATGGATAGAATTACATGCTGGGCTGGATGTGGGCCACGGGCCTTGACTTTGACACATGCGAAAGAAAGGAGTCTAGATGAAGTGAATCAGTAAAGAAAGGACTAAAAATAAAAAATAAAAAGAACCCTTTAATGACATGAAGGTCAAACGTTTTCCAATTCAGTCTGACAAATGTTTTACTTAGAATTTCTCTCTTTAACCAGTGTTAGTTCAACATTGTTTTCTACCAATCAAATTGTTCTATAATACAAAGAGTTTTGTGGAAGAAGCTAATGAGGGCTGTGGATCCTCCTTTATCTAGGATCTTGGTGATCTCAGCAGTTGTCCTGGTAGTGTTTCTGTTGTGTGTTTGTGTGTGTATGTGCGTGTGTGTTTTATGTTGTGTTCCATTAAATTCTGTCAAAAAGTTTTCAATTGTACTGAATTCAGTTAAAGTGAGAGTTAGATTTTAATATAATATTAATATTCAGATGTGCCAACAATCCTCTGCTACTTACAAATATTTTACACTGAATATTTAAACTTTTTCCCCAGACTTTTACTTCAAAAAATGTTTTCTGGACCTCTTTAAATTTAAGTGGAAGACCGCTGCTATAAACCATCTAATCCCAGAGAGAATCAGCCCCCACCACTGCAATGTCATCTGTAAATTTAACAAGTGTTGTTCTTGTGTGGGTTTGCAGTTGTGGGTTTAGAGCAGCGGTCTATAACTCAGTTTACCTTCAGTTTAACTGACTTGTTAGTAGAACATTCTAGCTGTGACATGACTCTAGTTAGTTTGGTTTCAACCTACCAGTCCAGACAGAATGGAGCTGATTGCTGCTGATTCTCCACAGACTGGACCAGCAGAGCTCAGAGACTCCCAGTGGTCCGTCTGTCCAGCAGCATCAAACACAGCTGGACTCCATCTTTCTGGTCTGTACATGAACAACAACTACTTTCCATCATTCTGTCCACAGTCGTCTCCATGCTGCACTTTGCAGACCAGTGGATTGTCAGAGTGTCCAACATGGAGCTGATGTTTGGCTCCATGACTTCACTCTGATTGGCTCATTCATCTGGAATTCTGTTGCAGCTGCTGGAGGACAACATTGTCACTTTTGTCAAGAAGGAGCTGAAGAAGATCCAGAAGCTTCTGAGTCACAGGGAGGAAGAGGAGGAGCTGGAGGCTGAAGATGAAGAGCAGAGGAGCAGCAGAGAGTCAGTGATGAAGATCACAGTGAACTTCCTGAGGAGAATGAAGCAGGAGGAGCTGGCTGATGAACTGCAGAGCAGTAAGAGGATTTCTCTGAAGGTTTCAGCTACTGAGAAATGAAGATTTCCTGATGTCTCAACAAGGATTCAAACCCTCATCATTCAGGGCTGCAGAGACTTGATTTACTGTTTGTTGTCTTCATTCAGGATCTGCTGCAGTTTGTCGACATGAAGTCCAATCTGGTCTGAAGAAGAAGTTCCAGTGTGTGTTTGAGGGGATGGCTAAAGCAGGAAGCCCAACCCTTCTGAATGAGATCTACACAGAGCTCTTCATCACAGAGGGAGGAAGAGGAGAGCTGAATGAAGAACATGAGGTCAGACAGATTGAAGCAGCATCCAGGAAAGCAGACAGAGCAGAAACAAGCATCAGACAAGAAGAGCTCTTCCAACTCCCAGCTGGAAGACCAGAACCAATCAGAACCGTGATGACTAAGGGAGTGGCTGGCATCGGGAAAACAGTCTTAACACAGAAGTTCACTCTGGACTGGGCTGAAGGCAAAGCCCACCAGAACCTCCACTTCACATTTCCATTCACTTTCAGACAGCTGAATGTGCTGAAAGAGGAGAAGTTCAGCTTGGTGGAACTTGTTCATCACTTCTTCCCTGAAACCAAACAAGCAGGAATCTGCAGCTTTGAAGACTTCCAGGTCCTCTTCATCTTTGATGGTCTGGATGAGTGGCGACTTCCTCTGGACTTCCACAAGACTCGGATCCTGAAGGACCCTAGAAAGTCCACCTCAGTGGCTGATCTGCTGACAAACCTCATCAGGGGGAACCTGCTTCCCTCTGCTCTCCTCTGGATAACCACACGACCTGCAGCAGCCAATCAGATCCCTGCTGAGTGTGTTGACATGGTGACAGAGGTCAGAGGGTTCAATGATCCAAAGAAGGAGGAGTACTTCAGGAAGAGGTTCAGAGATGAAGAGCAGGCCAGCAGGATCATCTCCCACATCCAGAGATCCCGAAGCCTCCACATCATGTGCCACATCCCAGTCTTCTGCTGGATCACTGCTACAGTTCTGGAGGATCTGCTGAAGAGCAGAGGAAGAGGAGAGCTGCCCAAGAGCCTGACTGAGATGTACATCCACTTCCTGGTGGTTCAGGCCAAAGTCCAGAAGGTCAAGTATGATGGAGGAGCTGAGACAGATCCTCACTGGAGTCCAGAGAGCAGGAAGATGATGGAGTCTCTGGGAAAACTGGCTTTTGAGCAGCTGCAGAAAGGAAACCTGATCTTCTATGAATCCGACCTGACAGAGTGTGGCATCGATATCAGAGCAGCCTCAGTGTACTCAGGAGTGTTCACACAGATCTTTAGAGAGGAGAGAGGCCTGTACCAGGACAAGGTCTTCTGCTTCATCCATCTGAGTGTTCAGGAGTTTCTGGCTGCTCTTCATGTCCACCTGACCTTCATCAACTCCAAACTCAACCTCATGGAGGAAGAACAATCACAGATCTCTCAGCCTGAACAGAGCAGTCCAGTCCAGTTGTACCAGAGTGCTGTGGAGAAGGCCTTACAGAGTCCAAACGGACACCTGGACTTGTTCCTCCGCTTCCTCCTGGGTCTTTCACTGCAGACCAATCAGAGTCTCCTACGAGGTCTGCTGACTCAGACAGGAAGTAGCTCACAGACCAATCAGAAAACAGTCCAGTTCATCAAGAAGAAGATCAGTAAGGATCTGTCTGCAGAGAGAAGCATCAACCTGTTCCACTGTCTGAATGAACTGAATGATGGATCTCTAGTGGAGGAGATCCAACAGGTCCTGAGGTCAGGACGTCTCTCCACAAAAAAACTGTCTCCTGCTCAGTGGTCTGCTCTGGTCTTCATCTTACTGTCATCAGAAGAAGACCTGGAAGAGTTTAACCTGAGGAAATACTCTCCTTCAGAGGAGGCTCTTCTGAGGCTGCTGCCAGTGGTCAAAGCCTCCAACAAAGCTGAGTAAGAACTCTCATGAAAATCACCTTCAGTGAACAAATGAATCTGATGGAAACATAAAAGATTCAATAACTGCTGTCTGTCTTTGTTTTCTGCAGACTGAGATGGTGTAATCTGTCAGAGAGAAGCTGTGCAGCTCTGTCCTCAGTTCTCAGCTCTCAGTCCTCCAGACTCAGACTTCTGGACCTGAGTGAAAACAAGCTGCAGGATTCAGGAGTGAAGCTACTGTCAGCCGGACTGGAGAGTCCAGACTGTAAACTGGAGACTCTCAGGTCAGCTTTCATTCAAATGTTGATTCTCTACAGTGTTTTTCAACCAGTGTGCTGTGAGAGATGATCAGATGTGCTGCTGGAAATGACTCATTTTTACTGATCTAAAACATTTACCATCACCAGAATATCAGCTCCATGTTCATCAAATAGGTCCATGTTTCACTCTGACACTTTGTGGAGCTCTTTGTAGTAGAAATACACCGGATCTCTTAGCATCTTCCATGTCTTTCATGAAGAGGATGAGGAAAACTATTGACGAGAGCTCCTCCTACACGAGGCAGTAGCTCCTCCCACTCACGGTGGGAGCGTCAGATTTAGAAACACACTGTTGGAGGAACGTCCAGCAGCCACTTTGATTGGTGGACGTGAATCTGATGTGGTTAAAACAAAAGTGGAGGACATGAATGAAGTGGGAGGATAGAGGGGGGGGGGCATGGCACACGTCTGTGTAGAACTCAGTGACGTGTGGTCAGGTGAGGTTAGTGAGGCAGAGCCTCACCTGTCATAATGGTGATGAAATAGAAAAAGGTAAATGAAGTCAATCTTCTTTCCACTGATCTGTGTTAAATCTCCATTTTCAGTCCAGTTTTCCACAGTTTGTGAGGTTCAAATCTCTGAATTAGAGTGTTGATCACAGACGGAGCTGAATCTCCTGGTGAGGCTCTGGAGCTGCTGAGCCTCATGTCTGACTGCAGGACTCAATGTTAACAGAGACTAAACACTGCTGTAGGCCTGCAGAAAGGGGGCAGACGTGAGCTGACAGCTGCTTTGTAGCTACACTGCTGCCGTAGAAACAGAATAAGAACGTCTGTCTCCATAGAGGAGAAACTCCTAGAAAATAAAGGAAAATAAGGAAAACTTTCCAACAGATCATAGAGATTTTAGTGGAGAAGGATCCACACATGGACTCATAAAGTAAGGACAAACATGTCTTTAATGTTTGTTTTTTAGAAATAACATGGGAGTAAGTGGATACAAATGGAAAAAAATCATTTCTTTTATTTTAGGATCATTTTCACAGAAAACATTCGATAACTGATTAAAGCTCCAGAATTTGAGGTTAGAAAAATACCAGAAATAGTTACTGAGGGTCAAATGTGAGCTGAACGCATCTGTACTTTAATGTGTTTACAGTAAATATGAATAATTTCTCCCCAAGAAGAGTGTTCTATCCATGTCTATGACAGAAATATGATCTGGTGTGCATTTTAGAAGCTGTTAGCTGCTGTTGGATGGATGCTGAAATATTCAGTTCTTTCATTGTAAATCTAACTCCAGAGGAGTCGGTGCCTCACCAGCATCAACCTCACCACACATCTGTGTAGAACTGGACTAAGTTCTGTGTTCTGGAAAGAAAACAGGAATCCATCCCAGAACTGCAGATTTCAATAGACAAACAGTTGCAGCAGATTTCTGAGCCACAGAGCAGCAGCTCCTCATGCAGAGATATGAAGAGGTCAACCTGCAGCAGACTGACAGGTCTTTCCCACAGACCTGGTTCTGGTTCTGCTTCAAAACCCAGCCTGGATCAGAACCTCTGCAGGTAGTTTCTGGATGAGGCTGGGGGCGGGGCTACCTGGCCAGAGAAAGGTTGAAACCAGGGGTCAGCAACGTTTGTGACATGAAGTGTCAGTTTGACATTTTCTCCAGAACAACTGTGCCGTCACCAACAATAATGTGAACTCTGATCCAAAGAAACACAGAAACATTTCCAATAGATCTGACATTTACTGTCATTCACAAACAGCAGATCAAAATGTTTAAAGGGATTTTGGCATTAACTCTAAAAAGTACTTTCAGAACAATATTACAAGGAAAATAGGTCAAAGTTGAAATAGTACTGCAACTATGTTTGAAACCCAAAGTACTGCATTTGTGTCTGTCAGACCTACAGCAATAGGATTGGATACTTCAGAACAAAATACCATCAATATTTTTAAAAACTTCACAACCATCAACATGAAAACATAAGATTATTTAGTCTGATTTATCTTTTGTTCCATTACTAGACAGAGGAACTGAATGTCAGTTCATTCTGTCATGGTGCTTTGATTGCATGTAAAATTACATGTTTTTACTTTTTCCTTAGTTTGATCATTATAGTTATATTATAATATAGTTATAGACATTTCCCACAATTGGACAGAGTCATTCTTATTATATTTTTTGTAGTGGTGATCAGTCTTAGTTTATACTTTAAACTTGTTGACATTTGTCAGAACAGACAGAAAGTCTGGGTTTAACCTGTTACCCCCCCGCGTGTCTCTGTCTGTCTTCATGTAATGTTAATGAATCCATAGTTATCTGCTATGGTCTAGAGCGGGGGGGTCAAACTCATTTTCACTGAGGACCACATCAGCATAGCGGCTGTCCTCAAAGGGCCAAATATAACTTATACATTTAACTAAATGTAATGAATAATACATGTAATTACTCTTTAATGTTGAATAACTCATGTATTTGTTTATTATAACTTTTTTTTCCAGCAAACAATGCATACAATACAATATCAAAACAACAACAAAACAAACAAAACAAAAAAAAAAAAAAAATAAAAAAAATAACCTGCTATTTTACTCTTATGTGTTCAAATGGAAGGTTGACTTGTCTATATACTGTTGAAATAGTCAATAAATGGTTGCCATGTTTCATAAAAAAGGTTTTCTTGCTGTTTCAATGAAAATTTAATCTTTTCTAAATGTAGGTATTGCATTATGTTTCTTATCAAATGAAGGGGGAAATTTGTTTTTCCATTTAAGTAGGATTAGACGTCTAGCCAATAGGGTAACATAGTTCAAGACATTTTTTTGTTTACTGTTTAAGCAAATTCCAGTAGTTGGCACTCCAAATAATCCTGTTATAGGGTCCAATGCTAACTTAACCTTAAATATTAGAGACAAGATTTCAAATATTTTGGTCCAATAAGGAATGATTTTGTTGCAGTCCCAGAATGTGTGGGACAGTGAGGCAGAAGCGTGTCCACAACGTTCACATGAAGGGTCCACTCCTGAGAACATTCTTGATAGTTTTTTCCTGGACAAGTGAAGTCTATGAAGTATTTTGAACTGGATTAAACCATGTCTGCTGCATATGGATGAGGAATGAACTCGTTGCTGTGCTTTTATCCACTGTTCTTCCTTAATTGTTGTTTTCAAGTCCAAACTCCAGGCTTCTTTCAGATGATCCAATGTAGCGATACATTCAATGTTAAAAAGGTTATGATATATTGTAGATATTGAGCCCTTTTTCAATGGGTCATTGAGTAAAATCTTATCCATAACATTTTCTTCTGGTTGACTGGGAAAGGTGGGAAAGATTGCCCTTATAAGGTCGCGAATCTGTAAATATTTGAAAAAGTCTTTATCAAGATTATATTTTTGTTTTAATTGGTCAAATGTACAGAAAGTCTTATTTATGAACAAATCTGCTACTAAGTGGATCCCTTTAGAGCCCCATTGTTTAAATGTATCATGTGATAGACATTTATAAGCTAGATTGTTGCTCAATGGCATTTGTACTGAACAAAAGTTCCTGTTACATCCAGGCTCAGTGGGTGCAACATAAAAGACACAACCAAGGTCTTACGGTACGAAACAACCAGGTTTATTCCCCCCTCATGTGGAAACACTAACTAGAAGCAAAGCTGAGAAGGGACAAAGGCTGCTGTCTCAAGCATGAGTCATCCTGCTAAAGTGGCTGCCAGCCATAGGAGAAGGGAGGGGCCAGGGAGGAGCCAAAAAGGGCCTTTTAAACCCTCCTCAATCAGGAGCTTCTGGGGCAGGCTGGAAAACCTGGAGCTGGAATAAAGAAACTGAAAAAAACAAGAAAAATGGTCACATAACATCCCCTCCCATAAGCATGTTGGTCGCCAACATGCACAACGTTTTCAGCTACTCACGACCTGGAAAGGGCATCCGCAAGGACATTATCACGTCCTCGAATATGGCGGATGTCCAAAACGAAACCTTGCAGAAACAGGCACCACCGCATCAGACGCTGATTAGAATTTTTCATGCGTTGCAGGGCAACCAGTGGATTGTGGTCTGTGTATACCACTACTGTTTGGGTGGAGGAAACGTAGACCTCAAAGTGTTCAAGAGCCAAAATCAGTGCAAGGGCCTCTTTTTCTATGGTGGAGTACCGGAGTTGATGGCAGTTAAACTTTCAGGAGAAGTAGCAAACTGGATGCTCAACACCTGATCGATCTTGAAGAAGGACAGCTCCAGCACCAACCTCACTGGCATCCACTGCAAGTTTAAATGGCAGGTTGAAGTCGGGAGCAACAAGAACAGGGGCACATGCCATCAATGATTTCAGGTTGCTAAAGGCCACCTGACAAGCCTCAGACCACTCAAAAGAAACCTTTGGGCTGAGCAATGTGGTTAGCGGAACAGCCACAATAGAAAAGTTTTTGCAGAAACCCCTATAATAACCGGCCATGCCGAGAAAACGCCTAAGGTCACGTCTTGTGCTAGGAACGCAGAAGTTCACAATGGCCTCAATCTTCGCTTCGACTGGACAGACCCGTCCACAACCAACCACTTTTCCCAAATAGGTGACCGTAGCTTGTCCAAACACACACTTAGCAAGATTCAGTGTTAGATTAGCCTTAGTCAACCTCAAAAATACATCACTGAGTTGTGACAAGTGGTCAGGCCAACAGGAGCTGCAAACCACAACGTCATCCAGGTAAGCTTCACAACCTGATACATCCCTTAGCACTGTGTTTATCAGCCGTTGGAATGTCGCTGGTGCGTTTCTCATGCCAAAAGCCATGACCGTATACTGACAAAAATCATCAGGGGTAGCAAAAGCTGAAATCTCACAAGCCCTGGTGGTCAAAGGAACTTGCCAATAGCCTTTAAGTAGGTCTAGTTTTGTGACATAAGCGGCAGATCCCACACGGTCAATGCAATCATCCAAGCGGGGCAAAGGAAAACAGTCTGGCTTAGTGAACGAATTAACCTTCCTAAAATCAGTACAAAAACGTGGTGACTTGTCAGACTTTTCAACTAGGAGACAAGGAGAGCTCCATGGACTGGAGCTAGGCCGAGCAATCCCATGTTGCAACATGTACGATACCTCCTGTTGCATTATCCGACGCTTCTCTGGGTTTATTCTATATGGATGTTGCTTTACAGGGAGAGCGTCACCCACATCTATGTCATGCTGTAGAACACTGGTGCAAGTTGGCACGTCCGAGAAAAGCTCAAGATATCTGTGAAGGATAGCAACAATGTCAGCACGCTTTTCACAGTCCAAATAAGCCAGATGTGCATCCAAACTTGAAAGTAATTCAGAGTTCAAGAGTCTTCGTTCAGGAATGTCCCTTAAAGGCACATTGGAGGTGTCCACGGGGTCTGAAACTGACACAGACAATGACATAATAGGCCTTGACTCTAGCCTATCAAAATAAGGCTTAAGTAGATTCACATGGCACCGACGTTCTTTTCTTTTTCGGTCAGGAGTCCGAATCAAGTAATCAGTATCACTGATTTTGCGCACAACTGTGAAAGGCCCACTGTACTGGGATTGCAAGGTGGACCCTGGGAGTGGTAAGAGAACCAACACCTTATCCCCTGGGGAAAACACCCTGTACTGAGTGTGTTTATCATACCTCAGTTTCATTTTTTCTTGAGCCTTCTCTAAGTTTTTCCTGGCAAGTTCACATGCCCTCAGAAGTTTAGACCTGAAACTACAGACATATTGCATTAAATCTGTCTTGCAAGTGGGCTCCTCCAACCACCTCTCCTTCAATAGCTTCAAAGGGCCCCGCACTGTATGTCCAAACACTAACTCAGCCGGACTGAAACCCAGAGACTCCTGAGTTACTTCCCTAGCTGCAAAAAGTAGCAATGGGACCCCATCATCCCATTCCTTCCCAAACTCCTGACAATAAACCCTCAGCATGGTCTTTAAGGTTTGATGAAAACGCTCTAAGGCTCCTTGGGACTCGGGATGATAGGCTGAAGACGTGCAGTGCTTAATAGAAAACTGCTGCAACACCTGCGAAAAAACCCTGGACATAAAGTTTGTCCCCTGGTCTGTTTGAATCACACGTGGGAGTCCAAACAGTGTAAAGAACTTGACAAGGGCCTTAGACACTGCAGTGGCTGTTATTCTCCTCAAGGGAACAGCCTCAGGGAAACGTGTTGCTGTGCACATCATAGTTAGGAGGTACTGATTCCCAGACTTAGTGCGAGGAAGCGGACCCACACAATCAACCAAGACATGCTCAAAGGGCTCTCCAATAGCTGGAATGGGATGTAAAGGAGCCCTGGGAATGGTCTGATTAGGCTTCCCCACAACCTGGCAAACATGACAGGTTTTACAGTAGCCTGTCACATCAGATTTAACACCAGGCCAATAGAAATGCCTCGTCACCCTGTCTAAAGTCTTCCTCACACCCATATGACCTGCTAAACCATCATCATGGGCAAGGCGAAGAACTTCAGTACGAAAAGTGACTGGGACCACAACCTGAAAGAAACTTCCCCAGCCGTCTTCACAGGTTAGCTCAGGGGGTGTCCATTTCCTCATCAGTACTCCATTGCTGATAAAATAAGCACGGGAGAGTTTGTCAGCTTCGCCCTCCGTGACAACATTATCAAACAAGGAGGATAAACTTTTGTCAGAAGCCTGGGCAGCTTTAAGGTCCTCACGAGAAGGAAAATGATCACCAAAACCAAACGTGTCACATTTAGCTAAGAAGGTGTCTGACAAATCAACCTGGGCGTCCATCTCTTTCTCTAAGGGCTTCCTAGACATGGCTCGGGTGACAGCACACACAGGGAAAACATCCGGGTATTCCTGCTCCAACTTATCTGGACACTCCAGCTCTGTAGGGGTGGAAGTAACCACAGGAGCGGCTAACACTCTGTCCCCAGCCAAATCGTTACCTAGAATCAGAGACACACCATTTATGGGTATAGATGGACAAACAGCCACAGAAACCTTCCCAGAGACTAACACACTATTAAGGTTGATTGAGTGCAATGGGAGTGTCATAAAACCACAAAACCCCTGCACAATGGCACTGCACTTCAACTCAGACTGCTCAGAAAAGGGGAGAACATCATGCAGAATTACAGACTGAAAAGCACCACTGTCTCTCCAGATTTTAATTGGACGGCTATCCTCTTGATTCGAGTCCGAACCAAGAGATACATACCCATCCATCAAAAAGGATGAAGTGCATTCAACCCCACCGGCTGTTGCTGTCCCCTTACTCACACTTTGGCCAAGGTCTGTATGGAGAAGGCAAATAGGTTTAGGCTGCTTTCTACTCAAAACAGGGCAATCAGCAATAAAGTGACCAGGCTTCCTGCAGTAGAAACAGACACGTTCAGTTGTTTCAAATGACCTTCTAGAGCTAGTCATGCGGGGAGGTGAACACTGTTAACGAGTCTCTGGTCTAAATTCTCCCGATGGTCTCTGAGAGTCAAACTTATGTATTAACATGAACTCATCAGCCAAAACTGCAGCTCTAGACAGAGTGGTAACTTGTCGCTCATTCAGATAAGTGCATATAGTCGGAGGAAGACAATTTTTGAATTCCTCGAGCAAAACAAGCTGTTTAAATTCCTCTAATGACTCTGCTTTCTGGGATGTGCACCATCTATTAAAGAGTGTCTCCTTCTCCTTTGCAAACTCCACATAAGACTGGTTGCCTTGTTTAATTAGCCCCCTAAACCGTTGGCGATAGGCCTCAGGAACCAACTCATATGTTTTTAAGATGGCTTTTTTTACAATTTCATAGTCCCCACTTTCTTCCACTGTTAGAGAGGAATAGGCCTCTTGAGCTTTTCCGACCAAGACACTTTGTAGAAGTAGTGTCCATGCTTGTTTGGGCCACTTAGACATGGTAGCAACACGCTCAAAGTGTGGAAAATACTTCTCCACATCTTTTTCAGCAAATGGGGGAACCAATCTAATATGTCGGGCTACGTCAAACTCTGATTGCTCCAAGCTAATGTGCATCGAAGCCCTCCTAAATTCTAAATCTGCTAGAAAACGTTCATGTTCCAACAGAATTTGCTTTTCTTTTAGCTGTATCTCCCTTTCCTGCATACTTAATTCCCTGAGTCTCACTTCCAGAGCCAAATCCGGTGAAACTGTCTCAGGTGAAATTGAAGTAGGAACACTTACAGGTGCTAAAGGGTCGAGGGTGGATGTTTTCAGCAGCCCCTCCCCAACCAAGGCAATTCGAAGTAAATCCTTAACAGGTTCCTTTCCACGTTTACTCCAACCTCCAGTGTCAATACCATAATGTGAGGCCAAACTCAACAACTGTTCTTTAGTAAACTTCTGAAGGAGCTCCTCAGAAGGCGACTCTATGAAGTCAGCAAGGGAAGCCATGCTACCTGCTAGTAGCAAACAATCAGGATGCTTTAGCAACCAAAAAAAACAGCAGGCCAAAACCACTACTTAGAAACCAAGAGCAAACCCAAAGCCCAAGCTGCCACAAGAAAACAAGAGCACTAATTACAGATCTCACACAGCTTATCCTCCCTAAACAAACAAAGGGGCTCCTGGTACCTGCCTGATCAAAACTAAAGCCTAAACTATCTTCTGAGGCGTACCGGGCTTGAGGTGGCTTTAAAAGCAAAGCGTCAGTGACCGCTAAGGTCCTGACTTGCTTACCCCTGACAGGGACAAAATCCCCACCCAGAATAACCTCAAAAATAAAAAAGGCAAAATAACAAATGAGTGAACCGATGGCAGATGAGCAAACCCAACCTGCTGGAACACTCCCTATTCTAACCAGGGAACCCAAACTACACACCCCAAACAGATGCAAAAACCAAACTGGCAGCCAATCTCACACCAAATCCCACAATAACCAACACAGCATCACAAACCTCACACCTGGGCCAAGAGGATCCCGGACGAGCCCCCATATGTTACATCCAGGCTCAGTGAGTGCAACATAAAAGACACAACCAAGGTCTTACGGTACGAAACAACCAGGTTTATTCCCCCCTCATGTGGAAACACTAACTAGAAGCAAAGCTGAGAAGGGACAAAGGCTGCTGTCTCAAGCATGAGTCATCCTGCTAAAGTGGCTGCCAGCCATAGGAGAAGGGAGGGGCCAGGGAGGAGCCAAAAAGGGCCTTTTAAACCCTCCTCAATCAGGAGCTTCTGGGGCAGGCTGGAAAACCTGGAGCTGGAATAAAGAAACTGAAAAAAACAAGAAAAATGGTCACATAACAGTTCCATTTAAAATCTTTTCTTATATGGGACCAAATTTCAAGGGACTGAGATACAACTGGGTTCTGGCATTTAAATTTAGAAAGATCTGATGTACAATATAGCAGTGACTTGACTGTGTTTGGGAAGAAAGCTTGATTTTCCAACCGTTCCCAGTCAGGTCTGTTTTTTTCCGTCCCAGAAGGACATACATCGAATATTACAGGACCAATAATACAGACTAAAGCTGGGTAGTCCTAATCCTCCCAAGAATTTTGGTCTTTGCAATAAAACCTTTTTAATTCTGGGTGTTTTTTTATTCCAAATAAATGATGAGATAAGAGAATCAATTTTTTTTTAAAAATTTTTATGAATTATAATAGGGATACATTGGAAAAGGAATAAATATTTTGGCAATACATTCATTCTAACTATATTCACACGACCAGCTAATGAGATGGGTAGATTACCTAGACGCTTAAATTGTTTGTCTGTTTGTTGGTAAAGATTCAGAAAATTTTGTTTAAAAAGTCCAGATATATCTTTTGTTATGTTAATGCCAAGGTATCTGAAATTGTTCGAAACAACAAGAGGAAAAGGTGCCAGTATATTCAAGTTTGTACTGCTGAAATTTATGGGAAACAATATGCTCTTTGAAACATTAATCTTGTATCCTGATACGTCACTAAATTTAGAAAGGATAGTCATAATTGAAGGTATTGACGTGAGAGGGTCTGAAATGTACAAAAGCAGATCATCTGCGTATAAAGACACTCTATGCTCTGTATTTCCTCTCATAATCCCCTTATAGGTGCTGGAGGAACGTAAGGATATGGCGAGGGGTTCAATGACCAAAGAAAATAAAAGGGGAGAGGGCAGCCCTTTCTTGTTGAACGTTGGAGAGAAAAAGGACTTGAACAAATGTTGTTTGTTTGTACTGACGCCTTGGGATCAGCATAAAGTAACTTTATCATAGAGATATAATTAGAGCCAAAACCAAACCTAGACAGGGTTGAAAAGAGAAAATCCCATTCAACCCTGTCAAACGCCTTTTCTGCATCCAATGAGAGTAGCATCTCCAACCCTTCATTTTTAGGGTTACGGGTGTAAATCATATTAAACAACCTCCTGATGTTAAAAAACATTTGTCTATCCTTAATAAATCCCGTTTGGTCTGGAGACACAACAGTTGGAAGAATGCTTTCTAAACGTCTAGCTAATATTTTAGCTAGTATTTTATTATCTACATTTAAAAGGCTAATTGGTCTGTAAGATCCTGGTTCGGTCGGGTCTTTGCCAACTTTATGGATTAATGAGATATTAGCATCATATAAAGTTGGTGGTAAATGTCCTGTTGATAAAGCTTCATTATAGACCTGCAGCAACAGTGTGGCAAGCTGATCCTTAAACATTTTATAAAACTCTGCGCTATACCCATCAGGACCTGGGCATTTAGATCTTTGCATGCTGTGAATTGCAAATTTTATTTCTTCTTTTGTAATTTGTTCATCTAACAACTTTTTACTTTCTAAGCTGATTGTGGGCATATGAATATTTTTCAAAGAAATTGTCTATTAAGATTTGGTCTTTTTTTGATTCTGAGGAGTAAAGTTTGGAGTAAAAACGTTTAAACACATCGTTAATTACTTTTGAATCTGTGGTGGTCTGCCCTGAATTTATTTGTATTTCAGTAATTAGTCTTGAAGCTAATCTAGCCACAGGGGTTGCAAGCCAGTTACTTCTGTGCCGGTCCCAAGCCCGGATAAATAGAGAGGGTTGCGTCAGGAAGGGCATCCGGCGTAAAAATTGCCAAAACAACCATGCGAATCATTCACAACACTTTAGACATACCGGATCGGTCGAGGCCCGGGTTAACAACGACCGCCACCGATGCTGTTAACCTACAGGGTGTCGGTGGAAATTTGACTACTGTTGGTCGAAGAAAGAGGGGAGGCAGAAGGGTCCATGGCCAGAGAGAAAAGGGAAAAGGCAGGAACATAGGTTTGAGAATAGGGACTCTTAACGTTGGCACAATGACAGGGAAAGGCAGAGAGCTGGCAGACATGATGGAGAGAAGGAAGGTAGATGTACTGTGTGTGCAGGAGACAAGGTGGAAGGGCAGCAAGGCACGTAGTATTGGAGGAGGATACAAACTGTTCTATCATGGTGTTGATAGGAAGAGAAACGGGGTTGGAGTGATTCTGAAGGGGGAGTTTGTAAACAGTGTTCTAGAGGTGAAAAGAGTCTCAGACAGGGTGATGAGCCTAAAGTTAGAAATTGAAGGGGTGATGGTGAATGTAGTCAGTGGGTATGCGCCACAGGTTGGCTGTGAGTTAGAAGTGAAGGAGAGATTCTGGAGTGAGTTGGATGAGGTCATAGAGAGTTTTCCCAGAGGAGAGAGAGTTGTTATTGGAGCAGACTTTAATGGGCATGTTGGTGAGGGCAACAGAGGTGATGAGGGGGTGATGGGCAGGTTTGGTGTCAAGGAAAGGAATCTGGAGGGACAGATGGTGGTGGACTTTGCAAAGAGGATGAAAATGGCTGTAGTCAACACTTACTTCCAGAAGAAAGAGGAACATAGAGTGACATACAGAAGTGGAGGTAGGAGTACTCAGGTGGACTACATCCTATGTAGACGAGGTCATTTGAGAGAGGTTAATGACTGCAAAGTGTTGGTGGGAGAGAGTGTAGCCAGACAGCACCGCATGGTGGTGTGTAAGATGACTCTGGAGGTCAGGAAGAAGAAGAGAGGGAAAACAGAAAAGAAGACCAAGTGGTGGAAGCTACAGAATGAAGAAACTTGTGAGGAATTTAGGCAGAAGTTGGGACAGGTCCTGGGTGGTCAGGATGAGCTTCCAGATGACTGGGAAACTACAGCAGAGATTATCAGGGAAACAGGTAGGAAGGTGCTAGGGGTGTCATCTGGAAAGAGGAAAGACGGTAAAGACACTTGGTGGTGGAATGGGGAAGTACAGGAATGCGTCCAGAGGAAGAGGTTGGCTAAAAGGAAGTGGGATGTAGAAAGGACTGAGGAAGGTAGACAGGAGTACAAGGAAGCGCAGCGTAGAGTGAAGAGAGAGGTGGCAAAGGCCAAACAGAAAGCTTACGATGAGCTATATGACAGGTTAGACACAAAGGAAGGAGAGAAGGACTTGTACAGGCTAGCCAGACAGAGAGACAGAGATGGGAAGGACGTGCAACAGATAAGGGTGATTAAGGATAGAGATGGAAAGGTGCTAACAACCCAGGAGAGTGTACAGAAAAGATGGAAGGAGTATTTTGAGGAGCTGATGAACGAGGAAAATGACAGGGAAAGAAGAGAGGAAGATGTGGTTGTTGTGGACCAGGAAGTAGCAGAGATTGGGAAGGATGAGGTTAGGAAGGCTCTGAAAAGGATGAAGAGCGGAAAGGCGGTTGGTCCTGATGACGTACCTGTGGAGGTATGGAAGTGCTTAGGAGAGACAGCAGTGGAATTTCTAACGAAGTTGTTCAATAGGATTTTAGAGAGTGAAAAGATGCCTGAGGAATGGAGGAGAAGCGTTCTGGTCCCGATCTTTAAGAACAAGGGTGACACGCAGAACTGCAGCAACTATAGAGGAATAAAGTTGATGAGCCACACAATGAAGCTGTGGGAAAGAGTAGTAGAAGCCAGGCTTAGGAAGAAGGTGGAGATTTGTGAGCAGCAGTATGGTTTCATGCCCCGTAAGAGCAACACTGATGCCATCTTTGCTTTGAGAATGTTGTTGGAAAAGTACAGAGATGGTCAGAAGGAGCTGCATTGTGTGTTCGTAGATTTAGAGAAGGCGTATGACAGGGTGCCGAGGGAGGAGCTGTGGTACTGTATGAGGTCGTCTGGAGTGGCAGAAAAGTATGTCAGAGTAGTTCAGGACATGTATGAGAGAAGTATGACGGTGGTGAGATGTGCTGTGGGTCAGACAGAGGAATTCAAGGTGGAGGTGGGACTACACCAAGGATCAGCTTTGAGTCCCTTCTTGTTTGCTATGCTGATGGACAGGCTGACAGACGAGGTAAGACAGGAATCTCCATGGACAATGATGTTTGCGGATGACATTGTAATTTGCAGTGAGAGTAGAGAGCAGGTGGAGGAAGAGCTAGAGAGGTGGAGGTTTGCTCTGGAAAGAAGAGGCATGAAGGTCAGTCGTAGTAAGACAGAATACATGTGTCTGAACGAGAGGGATCAAGGTAGAAGCGTTAGGTTACAGGGGGCTGAGGTGAAGAAGGTGCAGGAGTTTAAGTACTTGGGGTCAACAGTTCAGTGTGATGGGGAGTGTGGAAAAGAGGTGAAGAGGCGAGTGCAGGCAGGTTGGAGCGGGTGGAGGAAAGTGTCAGGAGTATTGTGTGACAGAAGAGTGTCAGCAAGACTCAAAGGAAAGGTGTACAAGACGGTGGTGAGACCAGCTCTGCTCTATGGATTAGAGACGGTAGCAGTGAGACAGAGACAAGAGGCTGAAATGGAGGTAGCGGAGATGAAGATGTTGAGGTTCTCCTTAGGAGTGACCAGGTTAGACAGGATAAGGAACGAGTACATCAGAGGGACGGCTCATGTTGCCTGCGTTAGCGACAAAGTCAGAGAAGCAAGACTGAGATGGTTTGGACATGTTCAGAGGAGGGATAGTGGATATATTGGTAGAAGGATGTTGGAGATGAAGCTACCTGGCAGGAGGGCAAGAGGACGGCCAAAGAGGAGATATATGGATGTCTTAACAGAGGACATGAAGTTGGCTAATGTTAGGGTAGAAGATGTCTATGATAGAGTGAGGTGGAAAAGGATGATTCGCTGTGGCGACCCCTGATGGGAAAAGCCGAAAGAGAAAGAAGAAAGTCTTGAAGCTGTGTTTTCTTTAATTTGTTGGGCTAATAATTTTCCAGTCTTTTCGCCATATTCATAATATTTATGTTTCAGTTGTGTTAATAGTTTTACTGTCTCAGTTGTATAGAGCAAATTAAGTTCACTCTGTACAGACAACCTTTTGTTGTAAATATCAGGTGTAGGAGATACTGCATATTGTCTGTCAATTGTGATTAAATCTTCGGTTAGTTTTAATTCTTTTTCCTTTTGTTGTTTGTTTACGTGACTACTTAATGAAATAATTTGCCCTCAAGTGTACACTTTTAGTGTTTCCCATAGTACAGGTCTTTTGATTTCCGGCTTATCGTTTATATCAAGAAATATCTTCATTTCTTTTTTAATATCTTCTACAATTTTGCGGTCTCCCAAAAGTGTATTATTAAATCTCCACTTCTTGTTTATTGGGTTCTGATTTATTGCAATTTGAAGAGTTACTGGGCTGTGATCAGATATTATGATCGCCTCATAGTCACAATTGCTGATTTTTGATAAATACGCATAGTCCACCAAAAAAAAATCTATTCTAGAATAGGAGTGATGGACGGGAGAGAAGAAAGAATATTTTTTTAAGTTTGGTGACAACGTGCGAAATGGATCAAACAATTTATATTTTTCCATAAATGTTTTTATAGCTTTTGTTGATTTTGAGATGGCAGATAATTTTTGAGATGATTTATCCATCATTGGATCCATAACTAGATTAAAATCTCCTCCAATAATCAATTTATGAGAATTTATATTTGGAAGTAATGAAAAAAAAGTGTTAATAAAATTCTCATCATCAATATTGGGAGCATAGATGTTAGCTAAAGTAACATAATCCTTATGTAATTTTCCTGTGATCATAACATACCGCCCATGAGGGTCTGATATTACAGTAGAGGGAACAAAAGGGATAGATTTTCTGATAATTATTGCTACTCCTCTGCTCTTAGCTGTAAAGTTGGAATGAAAAGTTTGTCCTATCCATTTTGCACTTAAATATTTATTTTCTTTTTCTCTTAAATGAGTTTCTTGTAAGAACCCAATGTCAGTTCCTAATTTTCTGAGATGTGTCAAAACCTTTCCCCGTTTTACTGCTCCATTTAATCCTTTGCAATTCCACGACACCCATTTCACCCCCCTTTCTACAGTAAAACCCGCTTTGTTATCAGCAGACATTTAGATTGTAAAGACAAAAAGAACACATTTTCAGTATTTTACAGACAACCTCTATCAATAGCAGTATTCTGATTATTTGCAGATGAAAATATAAACAAAACAAGAAAACACACTGTTCCTTCTCTGAACTCTTTAAACAAGCAGTTCCAACAGAACCTAACCAAAGAGTGCAACTACAAAGAGAAAAATCTGAGTATATAAACTCAGAGAAGTAGGAGAACATATGACTTACCACTAAGCTCCTGTGAACAACATAACTTTTTAATAAGCATAATATTTACTTCCCAGCTCATGAAGTTTTTGATTGGCTTGACTCTGGCAGACTTTCAGCTCTCCTTTTGTGGGCACAGGGAGTTGGACCTGATGAATCTTTCCGCAGATGGTGGATCTTTGAAGACGTGTCGCATGCCGTCCACTGTTACCACAAGTCTAGCTGGAAACTGCATGCTGTATGGGATTCCCGCGCTGCGAAGCTTTGCCTTCACCTGATTGAACGCTGCTCGTTGTCGTCCAACCTCCGGGCTTACGTCTGGAAAGATGTGAACTGGGGATCCTTCAAAGCTTAATTTACCCTTTGCCCGGGACAGAGACATAATTTTCTCTTTGTCAGAGAGGTAATGGAGCCGGGCAATTATGGCTCGAGGTTTTTCTCCTATGCGTGGTTTTGGTGCGAGGCTTCTGTGAGCTTTATCAATCAGAATAGCCCGGTTGAAATTCTCTTCTCCAAGCACTTCCCCGAGAAATCTAGCCACAAACTTATTTGCATCATTTGCTTCAATGCCTTCTGCGATCCCGACAATTCTAAAGTTCTGCCTGCGGCTTCTGTTCTCCAAGTCAGAGCATTTGTCCGCCAGCCTTTTATTATCATCTACCAGCACTTGATATGATTTTTCAAGGGCCACCACTCTGTCAGACATGTCATTTAAAGATTTTTCCATGTCATCTTGTGTTTTTGCAGTTTCTTTCTGTGCTGCTGTTAGTTTGTCTACCCGGCCAGCGAATTCAGCTAGGATAGTTTCCATGTTGCTTTCAGTTTCACATCTCCAGGAAGCAATATCATCGCGTATTTCCTTGCAGTGGATTTCTATTTGGGCTTTAATGTCACTTTTCATATCTTCTCTATATATTTCAAATTGATTTTTCAGCTCAGCACGGAGCATTGCGAGTGAAATTGTCCCTTCCTCCTTCGGGGGGGCGCGGCCAGCGTCAGCTGTATTGCTTTTCTCCTCAGTTGAAAGCTGCGCGCCCGCCTCTATTGTCGTCTGCGTATATTTCTTTCCTTTCCTTGTATCCATTTTTAAGTTCCAGTCATGTAGTAGTCGGCTTACTAGAAGAGTGTAACTCTGGGACGTATAATAAATTTTAATCAAGCTTGGAGCTGGTCCTTCGTGCTGCTTACTCCATGCGGACTTTTTGAAATGACAATTACAGTTTCATAGCAACATATGTTTGCATAAATCCTTTTACATTTAATTCTATCAGCTTTCCAGTCAGATCCCCCCTAGATATGAATAAATACACACCAATTTATTATTTTAAGAAATTAAAACCTTTTATGCTCTCGCGGGTAGAGCTGTGACGTTGTCAGATTTTTCATCACCGCTGCGATGAACCACCAGGGGGCGCAGTGTCGCGCACTTAGGAACGCACGCAGCTTGTAATGGAAATGAAAACAATGGAAATTAATAATTAGACCGCAGTAAATTTGTCGTATTTCCTCGCGAGACGGAAACTTCTGTTGTAGAATGAGGATGTGTGCTTCTGAAAGCGCGCCTGTGTGTGTACAGGGAGCCGCGTGCCACGTGCAGCGCAAGAGGCAGACAGTGAGAGCGCACGTGACGAGAGAGAGTGACAGGTGGGAGATGAGGAGAGAACAGTCTGAAAGAAAGAAGGAAAGTCTGAATACAGGACAAGCAGAAAAAGTACATTATTAGCAAATATGAATGTGTTTAATGTGTTTATTATAGTTCCAATCACGCACTATATGCTGAACTAAAAAAAAAAAAAAAGTGCAGTGACGCGGTGATGAGGTCATCGTCACAGCCCTACTCGCAGGCCACATAAAATGACATGGGGGGCCACATTTGGCCCGCAGGCCTGGAGTTTGACACGTGGTCTAGAGGTTAAAGCAGCTGAGCTTTATGTTTAATGTCTGACAATAATCCTGCCCACAGAGGAATGTTTTCAGTCTAACTTTGAACAAAGCTCTGGAAGAACTCTGATGAAAATCACCTTCAGTGAACAAATGAATCTGATGGAAACATGAAAGATTCAATAACTGCTGTCTGTCTTTGTTTTCTGCAGACTGAGAGACTGTAATCTGTCAGAGAGAAGCTGTGCAGCTCTGTCCTCAGTTCTCAGCTCTCAGTCCTCCAGACTCAGACTTCTGGACCTGAGTGACAACAAGCTGCAGGATTCAGGAGTGAAGCTACTGTCAGCCGGACTGGAGAGTCCAGACTGTAAACTGGAGACTCTCAGGTCAGCTTTCATTCAAATGTTGATTCTCTACAGTGTTTTTCAACCAGTGTGCCGTGAGAGATGATCAGATGTGCTGCTGGAAATTACTCATTTTTACTGATCTAAAACATTTACCATCACCAGAATATCAGCTCCATGTTCATCAAATAGGTCCATGTTTCACTCTGACGCTTTGTGGAGCTCTTTGTAGTAGAAATACACCGGATCTCTCAGCATCTTCCATGTCTTTACTGAGGAGGATGAGAAAAACATTTGATGGGAGCTCCTCCCACAAGAGGCAGTAGCTCCTCCCACACGAGGCAGTAGCTCCTCCCACATAAGCCAGTAGCTCCTACCACTCGCGGTGGGAGCGTCAGATTTAGAAACACTTCTGGAGGAACGTCCAGCAGCCACTTTGATTGGTGGACATGAATCTGATGCGGTTAAAACAAAAGTGGAGGACATGAATGAAGTGGGAGGATAGAGGGGGGGGGGGGCATGTCACACGTCTGTGTAGAACTCAGTGACGTGTGGTCAGGTGAGGTTAGTGAGGCAGAGCCTCACCTGTCATAATGGTGATGAAATAGAAAAAGGTAAATGAAGTCAATCTTCTTTCCACTGATCTGTGTTAAATCTCCATTTTCAGTCCAGTTTTCCACAGTTTGTGAGGTTCAAATCTCTGAATTAGAGTGTTGATCACAGACGGAGCTGAATCTCCTGGTGAGGCTCTGGAGCTGCTGAGCCTCATGTCTGACTGCAGGATAGAGCCCTGCGCGGGACTATTTTCTTCATCCCGCTCCCGCCCGCACCCGCCGAATTTCTGACCAATCCCGCCCGCTCCCGCAACGTATGCGTTACACTCCCGCCCGCTCCCGCAATATGTATGTCCACTCCCGCCCGCACCCGCAAAACTCATAGAATTTAGTCCCGCACAGTAATAGAGATGCATTGATTTTGTGTCGTCTCCCGTCCCGCAGGAAAAAACACTTATTTGTATTGATATTATTAAAGAGATTCATGTCCTCCTCCAGCCTCATCTTTTCATCCATTCCTCTTTGTGTAATGTGCAACTTAATTATTAAATATATTTTCACAAATCCTGTTCGGTTAAAATTGTGCGTGTGTGCGCGCAGACAGACGGCCTGAAGCGCGCTGAACCAGCTGTTAATGATGCAGGTCAAAGTCATTTGAATTTATGGAGAAAGAAAAACATTAATTGTTCAACAGAGCTGAAAATCTATGAATTAATTTTTTCCTGACGGAAAAATACTTTTTTTTTAGCTTCAGCCTTTTCCCGTTTTTGCTGTTTTGCGCCTCAGTGGGGCATCAGCAGGCAGATCTGAACACCATGCGTGTCTCACGATGAACCTCGCTTGTGTTTCTTTTCTGCTTTATCCATTGACATCATGTCCCTGCCAGGTAACCTGCTCCTTATCCCGCGCAGTGTTGCCAGATAGATTGACAGCTCTTTCATCCTTCTGCTGCGCTAGAGCGTCCCGACTAACGTGTTAACCTGCTATGACCGTATTTTGCGCTCTCTGTGTAGAATACTCTGGGAGCGCGGGGAAAAAAACAACTCAGCTACAGAGGATGTGAACAGGTGAACAGGTAGAGAGGAAAAGCAGGTAAAGATGCGGGGGAGGGGCTTTGGCTTCAGACTCTGTCAGAGAGATGCAAACACGGGCGTCAGATTCAGACGCAGCTTTCACTGCGGGAGTTGAAGCAGAGACTTTCTCTGGGATGATTTTATGAACTCAAACATGGAAACATGATTACCAAGTAGAACTCTTCAAAATAATAAACCTGATCTCTCCACATTCTTTGGGTCTACCATGCATTGATGCACACATCGCTCCATGCAGCGATCAGACCATAACTTTAGTTCTTAGCTCCGCCCATACGCGACCGCGGTATTAAGCTTTAAAGAGCACAATTTCTAAGAGGCGGGGCGCACCCCCAACAACAGGTTAGATGACAGAGGCGATTGGGCGTCTCTACCTGGTGCGTTCACGGAGATTCAGTACATAAGACTCCAACAGCCGCACAGCCTAACGTAGTCCGCTAATATATATTCATGAGATATTCATGGCAGCACTGGTCCCGCTGAGTTTTTTTTTTTGCCGCCCGCTCCCGCCCGCAGTACAATTCAAACCGCCCAATCCCGCGAGATTTGGGTTGGGTCCCGCGGGAACCCGGCGGGACCCAATCCCAATGCAG